>JAOEHX010015560.1:0-12544 GCA_025448015.1 Bolborhynchus lineola
TATGAGGTCTCCACGCAGCCTTCTCTTCTCCAGGCTGAACAGCCCCAACTTTCTCATCCTATCTTCATATGGGAGGTCCTCGAGTCCCCTGATCATCCTTGTGACCCTCTTTTCGACTTGTTCCAACAGTTCCATGTCCTTTTTATGTTGAGGATACCAGAACTGCACACAGTACTCCAAGTGATCTTTTTCTCTTTTTAATTTCACTTCAGCCATCCTGACAAAGCACTGCCTTAATAAAAGTTCCTCTTTGCACCCACAATCAGGTGAGGATTTTTACCTCAAGATGCTGCAGTTTAATTAGTTACTATGGAAATCAGTCACATAGGTGGAGGGAAAGAGCAAAAAGCACACGTAAGAGATGTTTCAGGTGAATTACACTGTAGCTGAGCTGTCTCTTACCTGTATGGGTTGCCTTGCAATCTTTTCGTAAGCTAGAAGAACAAAAAAGAGTCAGCAGTAAATAACACATAAAGAGTTTTAAAAGACCCAGCATTACATCCATGTAACAGCCCCAATATTGGGGAAGAAACATCTCCAGGAATTTAAAGCCTGCTAACATTAACAATTGCCAAGCCACAGAGTATTACTTTGCTGGCTCTACTATCATATATGCAGGCTTGCAGAAGTTGAGCTTCGTTATTACAATAAAAGCAGAACAAGAGGTAATATATCCAACGAAACTTAAAGCTGTCAGGAGTAAGTGAAGGAAAATTCCTTCGCTTGTATGTGTCTGTGTATCTGCTCAGTAAAGCAGCTGCTACAAGGTAGACAAGTTGGGGAAACAAGTGAAGGCAGTATCTGGTAAAAGCTATTTCAAAGAACAAATCTCAAGCTCTGCAGAAGACAGTCACATGATGATTTGTCCATCCACTGAGATTAGAGTTGAACACTTAATATCACTGAAAAGCAGTTCACAAGCCAAATCCCTTTAAAAATTATTATTAAGTGATGTTGCAAAGTTTAAAAATAGCAACTGGCCACCTGAGCTACCTTCAAAGGAGGAAAGAAATTGCCCCTCAATTTCCAAGTGCTATCTAAACTCACTAAGTACATATTCTATTTCTCTTTCTTTCACATGAATACCTAGCATATTGCTCATATAACTTGTTCTCGCTAGCACTGTTATCTTCATGTTTCAAATTAGCATTCATTTTAATAGTTTAAAAACAAGATGCAATGCTAATTGCTTGCCATGGACTAAACAAGCTTTATCCTTAGCTCTTCCTTTTCTTTTGCCCACATAATCATTTAATATAATATTACATGACTTAACGTTCTCCCTATATTTGACAGTGACACTTTGTCCTTTGGTTAAGTTTCAGCCAGAAAAGGTAAGAGCCTATCAGAGAGAAATTAAGAACAACTTCTGTCCTGTAAAACTACCAAACCAATTTAATTGCCAAAAATAAAGAGACATATCTTGGATTTTCCCCAACTAGATTGCATACCAATTGTGGCTGGTACAAGAAATACGAAACACACTCTCCTACCTCATGTAGTAGTGGAATGACAGCATGTATAGGCATTCTGGATACTGTGTTCTTTATTACACTATCTTTTCTTGTGTTAAGCACTCTCTGTTAAAACAGAAAAACATGATCAGAGAATCATTCAGTTTGAACATGTATATGAGCGATGAGCACAAACAAAAATTCCTGGCTTTAAATCTGTTTCTATCAATACCTTTGCATGCTAAGATGAGGATTATGAGTAAAAGAAGATTTACGATGAAAAGGAGTTCCATTTTTCAAGTCAGCTACAATTAACAGAACACTTGATTAACCAAAACAATCTAGCATTGCCTCTAGCCCACCCCATGTTAGAAAAGCGTCAGCATTTGTGAAGCATCAGAACACATTTAAAGTTTCCTTTTACTGTTTTCTGTGCTTGACTCCCGTAAATAAATGCCTTTCAGAAGTATCTGTGACAAGTAATTTCTATTTAGTATCAAATTCTTAAGATTTCATTTTCCTGCTCCTGAACTATTATTTTCTCTTAGTGTAAGTGCAACTATAAGCTTCTCAAGTAAAACTGTTGTCATAAATGCATTTTCCAGACAATATCTACTTGGTAACTGTACACTCAGGAGACTAAGCATGCACTGACTCAGAAAGTAAGGTAGGTGACAGCAAAAAAAGTAATACCACTACCATCATTCATAATACCACTGCCTTGAGCAGCAACTCAGCAAAAAGCAGCTAGGACAAACAGGTTCTTGACTATTCATCCTTGCCAACTTTCAGGAAGGCTACTCACAAGTCTCAGTGAACAGATTAAACAGCATACAATGATTTTGTAACACTTACATTTAGGATTTCTGCATCGTTGCTTTCCAAGCCCTGAACCAAAAGTACAGCGAAGCTATCTGTTTGTGGAAGGCCACCTGGAGTTCTGACTTTGCTCACATCAATATCCAATGCCTCTAAGCGCTCTTCAATGCTTTCCTGCAGATGACATATGAGGGCAGTGCTGTTTAAGTGCAGTTTCTCAGAAACTTAGCTGAAAGCTAAGTACCTAAACTATAGCATTCTGAATCTCTGTTGGAATTCAGGATTTCCAACAGGATTCTGTTGGAAAAAAACACAAATTTTGTACTGAGAGAGAAGAGCCTGAGAGAAGAAGTTTTGACCGAAAAGCAGTAATATACCTTAGCCCACAGATACAAACACAAGCCTGGGACAAAGTTTTGCAGAAACATGGCAAAACTACAGGCAAGGCACCCAGGGCTTAAATGAGGGAAAGGTTTTGAGCAGAGGGAAGTTACTTTCATACAAAAAGGTATCACCAAGCTTTCTTCCATGCCAAACAAAGAGAGTTCAGTTTCATCTGAAGAAGTTGTAACAGTGACTTATGATGCTAGTTTCTCTATTACTGTTGCGTTTAATAGAGGAAGCACTTTACCCCTGTCTCTCCCGGTTTTCTCTTGTTTTTCTTTTTCTCCTTTCCCGAGGCTGGAGTTTTGACAGCTGTACTATGTCCTGGAATTCCAGGCACTAGAACTTTGGTGTCTGAGTTCACAACAGGCGTTTTTACCTAGTAGACAGAGATAACCACATTTTGCATCAACTGCTAGTATCTTGACCTTGCTTCCAATTTAAAAATACTGATTTTAATCCCAATCTCTCACATACACAGTAAACCCAGCCTACTAAAACCCATTTCCTTGACATACATATTAGTAAAATCCTGTATTTTTAAGAGCAATTAATAACCTCAAACAGGACAGGTAGTTTTCGTAATTAACTAAAGCAACTGCTTTGTTGGAATCACCCGCAAATCATTCTTCTTACAACACTCAAACCACGTGTTTGTATCCAACAACAAATATCTGTATGTTTGCTAGTGATACCACAGGTATTAATAGTTAGGCCCCGGAAACAGCATGCAGATTAATCCAACTTCTACTGGAAGGTAAGAACTGATCATGAACAACAGCACAATGTACCAGTACTCATGGGAGCCATGCTGGATGCCCACTGAAGCAAAACAAATATAACCTACTACAGTGAGCAAAGCAACTTCCAGATGCTGTGTGTAGAAGTAAAACATAATAATAATAAATTGGGTTTGTAGCTCAAGAATTTTCCTGTAGAGCAGCAACAGCATTAAATGCTGCCCTCTTTGCTCACCACATTGATCACTGACCTTCTCCCCACAAGGCATGCTCAGACAGCCAAGAGAAATGCGTCTTCACTGGAATTCAGCAAAAAGCGAAACCAAGATGGGTATCATCACTGCATGCCAGGGAGTTCCTACATCTCTCACTGTATTTCAGCTCTGCTACCCACCAGCTCCAGGACTGAGGAATCAGCACAAAGCCCCGCTTGGCTGATGGAGCACCAGATCCAGTAGGTACCTTGAGGGTTAGAAAAGCAGCGCTGTCTGCTCACTTCATGGATACAGAAGGTGTTTCTTCAAGGCATGGAATTTGTACAGATTAAGAACTTCACAGCCTGTCTCTAAACCCCCAGGGGATCCAGCATGAGAGAAAACAGTGGCAAGTGGCCTCAGCAGGCATTGCTGCCATTGAAGTGTCTAGCCCACATTCCCAGGTGCCGTAACCCTTTTAGTAGGAACACATGAAGGCCACCTCAAGAAAGAGCCAAAAGGACACTGCCTTTAAGGCCTAGTTTCATTTTATTTAGGCTCTAAAACAAAGGCCATCCCAACCTCACTCCAAATCATCAGGGTCCAAGAGGCTGTACACATTGACAGATTCTAGCGGAAGGACTGATCTCAGGCAGAAGAGAAACCATCAGTCAGTATTGTCTATCAGGCAGACCTGCTAAGAACAGGACTTGCTATGGCCATAGGAGGGTAACTGTGTGAGAGTATACTAGGACACACAGCAGCCATGAAGCACAGTCTACCCATGCCTGCCTAAGTGCTACAGACATCCATATCTACCACTGCAGCTCTGAGCAGGTCCATCCAGAAATCCAACCTCATTTTAAACGACAGCAGTGACTTCTACCATTTCCAAAGTAAACAAGAGAAGCAACAAAATCACATTTCACACAAAGCTCACCTTTGTTAGGGCAACATCTGTTTTAAGTGACAACACTTTCTGGATGTCCCTTATCAAACATATATGGGATTCCATGGTGTTCAAAGACTAGAAGGACAAGAACAAAACAGTTAACATATTTGAGATTCACTCCTGTAATTCATTACACGACTGAAAGATGAGAACAAATTCTGGAGCTATAAAGTAGAATTAACTTTTTTCACTCTAGAACAGCATCTGTCTTTTGTTACCAGATCTCTATGCTCTCCAAAGAGCATCACACAGGTAAACTGAAACAGTACTAAAACCAGTTTCAATGGTTTTGATTGAAACAGCTGAAATGGCAAGACACAGCCAGCAATAATGTCAAGCTGTATTTTAATTGAAAGAAAGGAAGAATACAAATCACCTTTTGAAACAGCTCAGGGGCAACAGTCATAGCTCCCAGAAAAGGGAGAAAGAGTTAAATTTTGCCTTGTTAACACAAATTATAAAGTAAAAATAATCCCTCCCACTGAGAGCAGTACACAATCCATATTACAAAATCCAAAACCTTTCCAGTCAGTTTCCCATACCACTTTCTCTATGATGGGCTGTAAGGTGTTTCCATACACAAGAAGCAGAGACTGTTTGTCTGAGCAAAATGCAGCTGCCAGAATAGGGACTGGTTTTGGTGTGGAGTCCCCATCATTTCCAGGCGTTGCTATCTGGATAGTACAGTTTGATGTTAAGGGCTTTTTGCAATAACTGGAAGGAAAAAAAAAAAGAAAATTCCAAGTGAATTCTTTTGAACTCACTTAAAGCTTAAACACTTCAACATCTTGCACATTTAAGCAAGCACCTTTTGTTAGCAGGTCCTCAGCAAATTCAGCTGGTTTACACCTTTCACAACTGGCTAAGATGAAGTACACAGACAAAATCTTGGCTAAAGCAACACTCCATACTGATGTCCAGCACATCCCCCAACAACTAAGTACCCCAAGACAGAGAACAAGCTGGAAGCTGATTTGTGAACAAATACAACGGCTCAAAGGCAGCATCATAACAAGACTGAATTTTGCCTTACAGTAATCTCAGACCTCTCCCAAAGACACCCTCAAGATGAATGCTAACTTACCCATTTAAGATATGTTCAAATAAATGCAACTGTCCATCTCGGCAAACAACTGCTAACTTCACGGGCTGAAAGAAGGCACAGTAGAAGACTTTTATTAGATCAAAAGACAAACCTCCTGGATGTATAGGACATCAAGAAACAGTTGCGTGGCTATGATTTGACTTTTTTCAGTAACTAAATGCATTAAAGATAAAACTAAATCCATAAGGAAGATCAAAGACATTGCATCTCAGGAACATTTAGTACAACTGTCAGGAGACAAAAAAGTAACGCATAACTGTATTTTACTGTATCACTACTGATATAACCAAATTTGAACAGTTTGCACAGTAGCAGACACACGTCATCATAAGCAGCAAAGTTCCACAATTATGGCACCTAATATGTCTAGAGGCATGGGTCTACAGAGGTGCTGACATTGTAAATACACTTAGAGGAAAGAAACTGAGATGAGTAACCTGAGCAATGAAATGACAGGTGTATGTTACAGACTACTCTTAACTCCAATACGTACAGCAAGAAGGCACAGCTGGGAACATCAGAAAAAATAGCATGAAACACTACTTTTAGAACAGGAATCTAAAGGCAGCAGGAGAAAAATCCTTTACATAATTACTGAAACTCTCCGTAAATGGGTTTCACGCACATTTTTCGTAAGAAAACTGCCTTGAAAGACTTGTACTTGCTGAGAGTTGGGGAAACAGAATAGTTAGGGTTGGAAAGGACCTTAAGATCACCTAGTTCCAGCCCCTGGAATGTATGCTGCTACTTTAACTCATTAAGAGCAAGTCAATTCAAAATGCACTCATGCTGCCAAAGCCACCTGAGGTCAGAAAAAAAAACACAGGACCATATTCAAACTGGATTTTTTGAAATGTTTTTTCTGTCCTTTTTGCTGCCAAGTTCTAACTACCATTCTGGAACCTTGTTCTAAATAGGAAACAAGTGACACTTCTGCATCACAAGCAAAATTCCTGGAGAAAACACCGAATCCACACCTAGTAGCTATCAGCTTTATAAATACATCTGTAATAAATACCTTACTCCCATTCAAATCTTATCTCTGCATAACAGAACCCAAATACTTACCAAACCTCTTTTCTTTATACCCTCAAAAGGAAACTGACTTGACAACTAAGAATTGTTGAATGTGTTTGGTTACAAACTATTGCTCCTACCTCTTCTTTGACTTCTGATACAGTCAGGTCAATAAAAATTGGTTCATCTGTTACTGTGAAAGACATCACGGCATTCTTTTCTTTCCTATCTGATCTGACCTGCCTGGAAGACAATACAGTTCACATTATTTACCACGGCACAAACAGCACCCTCTGCACCTGAAAAGCAGCACAAAGCCTATAAATCACCAGTAGCATTACTTATGCCATAATTTCAGATTTCAGGTTAGGAAAAGTGCTTTAAATTCAAGTGCAAAGTAACTCCCAAGTGAAATTTAGCAGAACAACTTAGCTTAAACCTTACAGTAAGTACTAAGAAAAAGGAAGCCTATCACACAGCATGTTCTTGGTATACACTAGTGATTTAAACAGCAACTGGAAGCAAGCTCACAGCCGATTCACATGTTCATTAAACAATCAGAGAGTTGAAAGCACTATAGATCATCACTGTGTTTTTCCAGAGCGCCCCTTTTCTGCTGAACCTTCTGTTTAATCACAGATTTAGGAACATCCTCAATGCTGATCATAATCAAAAGGTGCATAAAAGCTTACATACCATACACTCAGTAATCGGTCATGTATGGCTCCAGACAAGAAATAAAGCCCTGTAATCCCATCAAAGGGCTTATTTTCATTCATAGGTTTCACTGTGGTAAACGTTAATGATGACACTGATGTAGCATGACCTGTGAAATGCTAAAAGGGGAAAAAAAAAGAATCTTTCAATGATTGCCATAAGCAGCCATATGACAAAAATGAGAACATTAGTTTACAAAGAACATTAGGAAAGATTCAGGTGTTGCTAAGTCACCAAGGACATTTCAGTGACTTTTTTAGTGGCTTCCCTGCATTTCTGCATTTCAAGGAAATGTATTCTGACCCCCCAGATATTTTTCAGAATTTTAAAAGTTAAAGGAGGAATCAAAAGCAAATTTACTGGGACCAAGTCCATGCAAAAGAAATCACATCCACCTGTACTGCTCTTAGTGTGGAACGCACACTCCCCCACTACCAACTTTTTACACTTTCAACTTTCATAATTAAATTAGATTCCTAATTTCATTCTCACTGTGACATGAGTGCACTGGTCTGCTGACACACTGAGGCTGCTCAGCACAACTACCACTCTCCCCAAAAGAACCCTGGCTCTTCAATTTACTTTCGTAAACAGCAGTTTTGGTTATCCCAGGATGCAGACATAGATGATAACTGCCATGTGCCAGACAGTCCAGAGTAACAGCACATGTGCACACACTTACCTGGCAGCAAGTACCAGGAGAGTCAGACTAACAGTGTCCTACCTGCTAGCACGCAAGAGAACATGGCCATGTTCACGTATCAGTTAAAACACAGTAATTTGCTCATGTCTGAGCCCTGCTCAGGAACATCAAAGGGTTTGCTCCTATGCCTGCCAACTGTTTCAACAGCAAAACTGATAAAGCCACCAGTTACATGAAATTTACCCAAGAAAACCTGGAAGAACTCATGTTAAACATCAGACAGTTCATGCACAAACCCACACCAGCAGCAACTAATACTGTGGTGAACTTAGTTCTCCTGCTAGAAGGGTATCAGAAAGAGACCCTGTGAAAGAGAACAGCATCTATCTTTCTGGTACAGGCTTTAGAAGGGGTGCTGGAAGCATGCTCAGACACAGCCAAGGAATTTAATGTCCTCATTCAATACTCAGTAAGTTGAAACCACAATTAATGGTATCATCACAGCAACAACTTCCAGAAATCCCAAAACTGCCAACTGTTTCCTCAAATTTAGTAACATTTCCAGCTGTCATATCAGGAAACACCAGATACATAATGGCACCAATCAAGAAGGATATTTTTTTGCATCTAGTTCAAAGTTACTTACTCTGTACACTTCTTTGGTCTCCAGGTCCCACAGTTTTATAGTTCTACCAGCTGACAGCAGCATTTTCCCATCTGGACTGATGCATAAAGAGGTGACACTGCTATTGTCACCTTTCCACTTGCTAGAATAAGGATGAAGGGGTTTGTACAAAGGGAGAAAGGTGGAGAAATAGAAAGAAACAATATTCATTAGCATCATCCCAAAATGCATAACCACCATGCTGGACAACTTGAGGCAAAAATTATTTTAAGGAATACTAATTTAAAGTGGTCAAAGATGAGGTCACAGCTATTCTGTTTCTGCTCCCCTCCTTCAGATTAGTTTACAGAAAAACACGGTAACTCAAAAATATGAAGTTATTCAATACTGAACAACTGACAACTTACTTTTTATTTGCCTATTCTGTTCTGAATTCCTACTTCAAATTCTCTATCACTTAAAACATAGCAAGAGAAAGCAAGACAGTATGACTGGAACCCACCCCAAGGTACCTGTACATGAACACACACGCTATGGGATTTCAACAGGATGAATTCTATATCCTTGCCCATCTTCAGAGCTGGGATCATATTAAAACAGTGGGATATCCTTCACACCAAGAGATGCAATAAATGAACCTTTAGGAAGGCACTTCAGCAGGGATATGCCAGGAAGGTAAAAAGGAAAGAGGTTTCTCCACACAAAAGGATAGCATGAGTGGAGTTTTCCTCTGAAACAGGTGAAGGTGAGCAGACAATTACCACCTATTGCAGAAGGTTGGCTTGACCAAGTGGCTAACTCCTATCCCAACTCAGAAAGACAAAAAAGAAAAATAGAGAAGAGGAAAATGGAGACAGGTTACACAGAGGAATATACTGCCCAGACACACAGGGACAGAAATAGCCAAAACTTAGCTGGTGTTCAAACCAGCAGGGAATACAAAGGCCAAGGAAAGGATATCAGCAGGAGAGTAAGACGGTGACTGAGGAAAATGCAGGCCTCCTGATAAATAGTGTAGGGACACATTCAGTACACAGAAAAGGCCAAAGCACTGAAGTGCAGATTCTCTCAGGCCTCCCATGAAACTAGAGCCAGAGGGAGCAAAGCAATTTGCGTAGTAAAGGGAGATCAAATCAGGGATCACAGCAAGTCCAACACATGCAACTCCTTAAGACCGAACAGGATGCATCCAGAACTGCTAAGTGCATTGTTATTACAAGACCACACTATCATTTTGAGGTGCCACATAGCTCAGGAGAAATTTCTGATGACTTGAGAAGAGACAAAGTATATCCGCAGGAAGGAGAATCCGGGAAACAGGGGAGGTTATACAATAAATCCACCTGGAAACCATTTCTAGGCACACAGATGTCAAAAAGTGACTAGGAGCATCCTGAATAGATTTACAAATGGCAAATTGTGCCTAGCCAACCTGATTGCCTTCCTAATGAGACAGACATCCAATGAACAAGAGAGCCATATATGTCACATATCTCTGCTTTAGCAACACTTTTGACAATGTCTCACATAGTGTCCTTGCAGCCACACTGGAGATACATAGACTGAATGAATGAACTCCAAGGAGGCATAAGATCTGGCTACACTGAGTTCAAACAGTTGTGATCACTGCTGTGAGGTCCAGCTAGTGGCCAGTTTCTAGCATCACTCACTAAAGACATCCCAATACTATTTAATATCAACCAGGTCTTCATAAGTGACGTCAAAACAGGACAGAATGCACAAGTTCACATTCAATACCAAATTAGGGAGGGCAGTTGATATGCTGGAGGGCAGGGCTGCTACCCAGGGGCATCTCAGCAGTCTTGAGAAACAGGCTGTCAAAACCTCAGAGCTCAAAGGAAAATGCACATAGGATGGAAATATCCCAGTACAGGCTGGGGATGAATACCTAGACAGTAGCTTTGTAGAAAAGAAGTTTGCAGTCCTCGTGGCTGAGTTGAGCATGAGTAAGGAACCCAGTTTCTCTCCTCTGTGCAACACTTTTGAAACTGCATCTGAGCATCATGTCCAGTTTGGGACAGTAAAAGAAAGGCACTGACACCCCGGAGTAAATCTAGTGGATGGCCACGAAGGTGGTTTAGGGACTAGAGCACAAAATGCAAGAGGAAAAGGTGAGGCAACTGCATGTGTTCATTCCTAAGAAGAGAAGACGAGAAGGAGATTTTAGAGCCATCTTCTACTTTATGTCAGGGTCCTAATACAACCCAAGGATGCATCTCTCTTCATGGGAAATCACAGAGGCTACTGATGATGGGCTGTCTGAAGTGCCCACACTGACTTCAACAAACCAACAGAGCTGCAGTAAGAATAACACAACACTGGGAAATGTCACTGAAGAGAAATAACATAAGAGAAGGATCAAGTTGCCATCACACGGTAGGCTCTTACTGAAGTAAGATAAGCAGGATTGTTACTAGAAATCTTTGCTGCTTCTTTAAAGTTAAAAAACAGTTCAGACTTCATTACAGAAAGAAAGTAAATGCCTTCACCACACATCTTGTTACTTTGCACTAAGCTCTGTTTTGCTCAACACTAAATAGTAGCAGCCTGCTCAGACAGCCAAGTGGAACTGTCCCCACCGCACATCAGTAGTGAGCGAAACCAAGTGGGTTATCATCACAGCAAGGCCCTTTGAGCAAAGCTGGGTGCATGTAACTGATTTAATTGGAATTTGGTGCTCCAGTATCTGTTCCCCATATCGCCAAGGATATTTTCTAGAGTTTAGATTTCTCAGCATCACAGAAGTGACTGGAAGCCCACATCCCACTAACAGTTACTCTGGAGGGACCCTAACCTCTCAGCACAGTTACTCCTTTCATCTAGTCTTTCCAATACACAGATGAAGAAACCCTGCTAGAATCAGTCTTTTATCCCTTAATAAAACCACTTCCAATCTCAGAATAGTAACAGCCAACAGTCAACTCTGTACGGTGGGCATGAAGACTGGATAGCAGAGTGCAGATTTCCAACAGGCCCTCACTAAAACCTGTGAGTGAGGAAATACACAAAAGCAAGTGCAAACAAATCTGATTAAAAACCAGCACCACTTACCACTTTACTTTGCAGGTCTGTGTGTTCCATTCCACAATGTGTTTGTCCTCTGAACAGCTATACAAGCAGCAGGTGTCTTGATGCCATCTCACACAGTTTACTCTACTGTCATGACCACCATCCTACAAAAGGTAAGAGAGAGTCAACTCATTAATAAATGAAGAAGTCTTGAATACTGAGTCTTCCCCACACCAACAATACAAACAAGCTGCTCTTCTGAGAGCTAAATTCAGACCACTGGTAACTTGAAGAGACCAATATACATGTACAGTTGTACTAGTTAAAGGTATTTCATGTTTTGAAATATACTCATAAGTATTTGAATTAATTACAAATAACTATTTGAATTCATTCCTGTTCTAGCACTTCAGAATGAACTCAAAAACTGTCCTGCCCACTATTTTTATACACACAGCCAAATAAGGCTGTCTAACAGCAAGAAATTTGCTCAAAGGAAAGTCTATCACAGATGTCTTGCTGACAGTCACTGTCATGGTTTAACTTCAGCCAGTAACTCAGCACCACACAGCTGCTTGCTCACCACCCCCCGCTTCCCAGGTGAGATGGGGAGGAGAATGGGAAGAATTGAGATAAGAACAGTTTAATAACTAAAGTACAACACAGTGATAATAGAAAGAATACCAACAATAACAATAATGATAGGAAACAATAAGAGAAGAATTGAATACTTAGAAAACACAAGTGATGCACAATACAACTGTTCACCACCCACTGACCAATACCCAAAGCGAGCCAAGCAGCAATCGGTCCCTTCTGGGTGACTCCCTCCAGTTTCTATACTGGGCATGATGTGCTCTACTA
>JAOEHX010015562.1:0-37085 GCA_025448015.1 Bolborhynchus lineola
CCTGAAGCCCCACCACCCGCGTTGGCCCCTATGGCTTGAAGCCATTCTACCCTTTGGCTGTGAGGCTGTAACACCACCAGCAGCCTGTCGATCGTAGCTGCAGAGAGGTGGACCAGCCCCGCTAGACAGCGAGGGGAACGAGGCAGAGGCAGCATCGTTGGAGAGGGAGGCTGAGATCTTCATCAGTCTGTGCTTTCCATATTACCGCTGTTCACAAACCAATCGTTCAGGGTGAGGCAGTTCTTGATGGTGCAGGTTGGTGACACTCTTCAACAGAAGGTGTTTTGTATGTGGTCTTTGACTTCCTCTGCACCAGCGTGTCTTCTATAAACTGAGAGTGTGCTTTAAGGTGCTTCCTTCTGAAATGCAGTACAGGTGTGGTTTCTTATGCGTTTGGGCATGGCTGAGGGCAAAAATCACCGTAGAAGAACAAAAGTTGGTCAAGTCCTCATTCAGCTCACACAGTGCAGTCTCCTTTGGGACTTTCAAGAGTAACAGGGCAGCCACAGATCTGCAAACAGGGACAAGCCAATGCCTGAAGTACCTGTTTCAATAAACGAAGTGCAGACACTGGGCTGTACACAGAAGCAGCACTGGAAATTCAGATTCAATGCTCTCAAGATGAAAGAGACTTTAGACATTACTTCTGAGTATTTGATAGACATGCGCTTCTGGCTCCAGCCTGTAATACACACATGAGCCATTGCTTCGCACTAGCTTCCAGCTAATAACACTTGAGAGTCCTCCTTGGGCAAACCCCAGCAGCAGGGAAGATGCTACAGACCTGTACGGGCTACCTTTCACACAAAGCCTTTGGGGTTGCACGCATTCTGCTCTAAGGCCAGCTGAGCTCATTGCAAGTGTTACAGGATCACCATGAGCACTGTATTGATTGTGCTGCAGGAAAAGGACATTTTTGTCTCAATTTCCAGCTGCCCAAGCAGCCTTTACATTTCACTCACACCATCCATTCCCGCTACATTCATTACAAAGTTTGGGGCTAAAAGACAGCAGAGCAGAGCTCAATAGTTATGTGCAGAACAGCAGGACATCCTCCAATTTCTAGTCTGCCACCTTCAAGCACTAAGGAGGTGTGAGATCTGTTTGTATGTGCAGGGGATCCACTGGCTGGATACGGAAGACTAAGTGTTAGGTCTCAACAGGGTGCTGATGACAGTATGTTATTTACCAAAAGCCATGTAACATGGCTCATTTCCTTGCATTAATGAGCAGCCAGGAGGAACAGGGACCATCTAAACCCCTACCAATGGCCTGGGGACCAGGCTTTTTTGTCTTATCGACCCAAACTAGCTGTCATCTATAGGTCCCTGCCAGTTCTGTGCCTCACTGGCTGCTTTCTCTCATTCATATAGAGGCTGATAAAATGCTACAGCAACGGCTCTACTGCACTGTAACCTTGGCCTTGCTTATGCCCAAGCTGGCTGCTTCCTAGTGCCAGAGGGAGTGAGGCAGTGACGGCTCATGTCCTGCTTCTAAAAGCACTGAAACATGACATAGAGGTGATATGGCGCACACTTTTCCAGGCACAGGCCAGCAGTGCAGCCCCAGTTATCTGCCCAATTCAGTCAAGATTCGCTGTCACACCAGCATAAACCTGGACAAGTTTGTACTCAAGAATTCTAGAGGTCAAAGTCAGCAAATAGACACTGCAAAGGACCACTGCTTTGGCAGGGACACGACCTCATAATTGCCTGCTATTTCACTTTACCTCCCAGATTTGCCTAGGTTCTGTTGGAGGACACTTCCCCACTTCTACAGCTGCAGGCTGCTAAGGAGATGGGGTAGTAAAGTGAATGAATGCATTTCCAGTTGCCACCACCTTCAATCATCTGCAATTCAATGAAAGACACATGCAGCCCAGGCTTAGAAACCATCTTGTCATGTCTACAACAGCCACACAAATAACTCACACAAATCCTTCCCCTGGGAAAAAAACCCCACCATGGCCCATAGGAGAGCAGTAATGAGATTTGTTTCAGCTGAGAAGGGTGATTGCAGACTCCATCACACCCCACACACGGCAGTTTTGCACGCCACAACCAGTGGCTCAGACACCACCTTCTGTGCCCAAGAGCAGAAATCCCTGTTTGTTGGTGCTGAGGGCTTGTGGCTGCAAAACATGGTTTTAAACCCAAGTTAGGGACAAGGGAAATGTGAATTTGATTATGTTTGGGCCTCCTACCCCAAGGGCAACAATCAGACATCAGTGATGGTAAGATAAGCGTTAGCAGGCAAGAATTTTCCCTTGGAAATCCACCTGCATCCAGAACTCAGAGACAGCATCTTTAAACCATGTTTTAATCCTTGTAGAATTAGGGCATTCCCTGTTGAGGGGCCACTCAAACATACCCTCAAATCCCTGTCTGGCCACACACCTGGATTTCTTTCTAGAAAAGAAACTAGAAAGGCGGAGAGGGGCAGAGAATGAAGATGGAAAGGAGAGTATGCTCCCGCCTAACCTCGACAACAGAGCTGGGACACAGCCAGGGTACAGTCCTGGGTCTCACAAGATAGATAAGCATCAGTTATCTGCCTGCACAGCCAATGAACTCTGTGTGTGGTGCTGTGCAACAGATAAACCACCCAGCAGATGAGCTGAGGCTTTCTGACAACAGCTTGAGCGTTGACTAGATCCAGATTTTGGCACCTCCTCAGTGGCTTCACTTCTCCCATGTGTAAAGCACCAGCTGCCTCACCCGTTCACCTCAGAAATAGCAGGGCAACCAGCACACCCGGGAGGAGAAGTTACTGTCGGCTCTGCCAGACAGTGGGGAGTGCAGAAGCACATCAGTCTAATGTTAGTTCCCAAAACCAGAGCTGGGGAGATACAGCAGAGAAGTGCATCAGGAGAGCTGGGGAAAGATGGACACATGGACACATTTGGGTGGTGTGCTGCATGTGCTGAGTGCTGAAAGGAGTCAAATCCCAGCTAAACCTCTCGTAGTCTTAAACATCATTCCAAGCTACACCTTTGAGGGGGATCCAGCTGCAGGACGGGGCAAGCAGAGAGATGTGTAAGGTGTTGCCTCTGGGTTGCACTCACTGCTTTGGTTTGTTTTGGCAGTAGCAGAGAAGCCAGCACCATACACCAATGTGATCATGCCTAGTCTCTTCAGCATCATCTGCTTCCTGGGCATTGTGGGGAACCTCATTGTCATCTACACCATCGTCAAAAAGAAGAAACTGAGATGCAAACAGACTGTGCCAGATATTTTCATCTTCAACCTCTCCATTGTGGACCTCCTCTTCCTCTTGGGCATGCCCTTCCTTATCCACCAGCTCCTAGGCAACGGCTCATGGTACTTTGGAGCTCCTCTGTGCACCATCATCACCGCTTTGGACACAAACAGTCAGATCACCAGCACCAACATCCTTACAGTGATGACACTGGACCGCTACCTGGCCACTGTTTACCCTCTAAAATCCACGTATGTCCGCACCCCATGTGTCGCAGCTCTAGTTATCTGCTTGGTGTGGCTCCTCTCCTTCCTGACCATCATTCCCGTGTGGATGTACGCAGGTCTTATGCCACTGGAGGATGGGACTGTCCGCTGTGCTCTCTTGCTTCCCAACCCAGAGACTGATATCTACTGGTTCACCCTCTACCAATTCATGCTGGCATTTGCTGTGCCATTAATTGTGATTTGTGTGGTCTATTTTAAGATCCTCCAGCACATGGCCACCACCGTGGTCCCATTGCCCCAGAGGAGCCTTCGGGTTCGTACAAAAAAAGTCACCCGCATGGCAGTTGCCATCTGCTCAGCCTTTTTTATCTGTTGGGCTCCCTTCTACATCCTCCAGCTGGTCCACCTCGGCATCGACACACCATCCATGGCCTTCTTTTACGCCTACAACTTTGCCATTAGCTTGGGCTATGCCAACAGTTGCCTCAACCCCTTCCTCTACATTGCCCTCAGCGAGACCTTCAAGCGCCAGTTCTTAGTGGCCATTCGCCCTGCCAAAGAACCATGTCTCAACAGCAGCTCCATCAACAACAACAGCTTGACAGAGGCCAGTGTGTGCTTGAAGCTGGCACCGGAATCCACTCAGCAGACCCAGTTTCTGGAGGACTTCTCCCCACGTTCAGTAGCTCTGCCTGTGCCTGTGACTGTTCACTAGAGCACTCTGAAGCGACCACCTTCAGATCTGCGAGTTGAAGGAAAAGCAGCAGCTTCAGGCAATTCTTGGTGAAGCACATGAACTGCAGGCTGCCACCTCTGAGAGCCCAGGTGCCTCTCTTCATCATTGCAGGGCTCTGCTCCTACACTGCGCTCGGCCTCTGAGATGCTGCATACTGCTGCGTCTTTCCCTCGTGCATGGGAGGGCTCCGTCACACAAGACACTGGGCCCCCAAAGAGGATGAACAGAAAAGAGAGAAAGAATAGAAAGGATGCCAAGAGGGAACCTTCACCCTGGAAGAATAAAACCATCAACACCACTGCCTGATGATTCCTCACCTCTGGGCCTGATTTGGGTTCCTAAGCAGCATGCCAATAGAGAGCTTCTTCATTCAAAATTTAAACCTTTGAAACAGTGTCATACATTTATTTTTGATAAGCAATCTGACCTGCAAACTGTGCTGACTGGGCTCATGTCCTAGAAGCCAGCAGCAGAGAGACATCTTGGGGCCACAAGTCTCCCCTAAGTCTGTCACCTGGCCTTTTGTTCCATCTGCCTCTCATGGACCCTACTGTTCAGCGACCAGGACATCTTCAAGAAGTGGCTAATTTTGATGCTAATCCTATGTATTTCAGAAAAAACCCAGGCAGTTCCAATTGCACTGCTTCAAAGGACTGTGAACAATAACCAGAACTACCGCTGCTAACATCAGCTTTGTGGCTTTTCATGGCAACGAGCAGGTTTTCCCACTGCTAGCTCCTCATTCTGCCCTTGTGCCTCGAAGCCTGCATGGCCGCCGAGGAACCCCATGCAGAGGGTTTGGAACGGGACTAAAAAGCACAGATCCACGGGGGGAGGAGCAGCTCAGAGGAAGCACAGTTGCTTATGCAGCTTTCTCAATGCTTTACACAGTGGAAAGAGGGAAAATTAAATGTCTGTGTTTTGTACGCGCAGCTTTAACAGTCGGAGGTTAGAAAATAGCTTTACTCATTACAAAAGACTAGAGAAAAGACAGCACAGATGAGCTTAACGCAGGGGATTACACTGACAGCCTGTGCAGGGCTCTGAGGGGACCGTGCAGGCATTGCTCAATAGTGTCAAACGCGGAGGAACTGGTTACTGTAGATGAGTTTAATATAAAGGAGAATTAAAACCACCAAACAGCACAAGAGAATCTGTTACCACGCTTACGTTTTTGTGCCACCAGCCACCCTCTGCACATCCAGAATAGAAATTCACCCTTACACAGCAGAACCGTGTCACCTGCACAGGGTCTTCTAAGCCATAAGCGCACTGACATGTGCAGTAATACCCACATGCTTGTAGGTATTAAGTACAGCCAACACTTCATTCTACACACAGGCATTCACTCACCTCTGGTGACTGAAGCAGGCTGGCGTGCTCGATTTTGACATCAGATGCAGCACATTGCCTTTTGAGCGACTGCATAAACCTCGTAACAGGGTTTCTCCATACTTTCACCCCAGGCTCTGTCAACCTGCACCCACCACAGCAGCACATCCACACTGTGACTACCTGGTATCTTGTCAGTTTTCCACCCTCATTTCCCTGGGCAATAAAGCCAGACACGTATGGAGCTTCTGAGCTTTATGACTATATCTTTGCAGCATTCTAACTGCCAGGAATTGTCAATTGCAGGTTTTCAAGGAACTGCTTTGCTCTTTGGTCAATACCCACTCCAAAGGGCTCAGGAGCAAAGGTTGAGGAAGATGTGTGCTGTGCCAAGCCAGACCTGCTCTCAGGACAAAGGGAGCTATTGTGTCAGCTCTCTCTCATAAGGAAGTTAAGGGGAGGATGGGCACACTTCTCTGTGAACGGAGGTGATAACGGGTGGGTGGCTTTTTCCCTCCTTTAAGACCAGCAAGAAGGAAATGGAAACAGACTGAACTGTCAGGGCTCTGAGAGCAGCACACTGTAGAGATTACCTCGGCTGCACAGTAAAGGTGTTAATGGTTGAACTAGTCTGTTCCTGTCTGAAGTGAGTCAATCTGACCCAGGGCAGCCAAGCCACATGCTAAGAAGCACAGGGACACCATAGGCTAACAAAGAAGGGAGGGCAGCACCAGCTGGTGCAGCACCCAGAAGGGTCTTTGTGGGGCAGAACTTTTCTAGATCTCATCACACTGAAGTCAAGACACAGAACACAAGGCACCTTCCCAGGCTGAAGTCCTTTTAGGTCTCATTTGTGTGAAGTGGAAAGCCATGTGAGAGAGACCTGGTCCCAACACCAGGGACAAAGCTTCCCATTTAGCTGGTGTCCCACCACCCTGCAATGGTTTCTATCCCCTCATGTCTCCAAGGGGCTTCCTAGTCCTGATGTCTACATACTTGCTGTGGGATCCATCCCTTTCCATGTGCATTCATAAAAGCTGTGGCAAACACACTTTAGGAACACAAGGATAGGGATACCTGTGGATGTGCTGCGAGGGTGGGAACAGAGGTACAGACAGCATATAGTTTTCCCTAAATCACCCCTCAGCACAGGGCAAGATGAACAAAAGCCTCTCCAATGAAGACAAACCTTTTGATCCAACACCTTCAGAGGTGTCCCCCTACCTAGGGGTCAAGGTAAGGGCTTCCAATAGCTAAAAGTCTCTATGTACCTTTGAGTGACCTAATCCAAATATCCTGCCCTTTATCCCAATTTTTCAGAGCCAGCTTTAAGTCTGAGAATCTGACGATGTTCTGGGTTACATTCAGCTTTATCACTTTGTCTTTCCTGTTCTTTGTATCTATTATGCGATCCCTGCACCTCAATGCCTCACTTACTGATGGCAGAGCCTGAATAAAAGGCATTTCTAAGTAGAAAAGGACACAGCTACTCACACAGAGATAGGCAGCCTGAAGTGCTGTGAGGTCTGGCTGAAGGGCATGATGAGAAGGGCACAGAGATAACACAGTGTGTTTCCCTGCAGTCCTGCCTCCCATACACAGCCCAGTATCTCTTGCTTGACAGAAATGAGGGGAATCCAGCTAAATAACCAGGAGGAAAACCACCCCAAACCCAAAGGGTGATAAGGAAGAAACTCTTCAATGTTTGCATCAATAGCCTGACACGCTGGATGAGACAAATTCCCTTGGCTCTTTTTGCCAGCACTTTTCCCATGTGCTTGAGAGCTGCCTTGTCAGACAGCAGGAAGACAGATGGGTTCACTCTCCACCCCCTCCTCGTCCTCAGAGGTGTGACTGAAGCCACATGTCACAGCTCTGCTCTTGATGAAGTCCCACATGGGGCAGATGATCCAGTTGCTTTTACTCCTACTTTGCAGATAGCAACAGAGCCCTCCTTGGCTGGACAGGGCAGGATTCAGCTGCTGGCTCACACTTCTGTTTCTCCTTTTCCACTACCCACATCCCTGTGTCCACACCAGGGGGTATTTTATGCTCCTGCCTTGCCCACAGTCACAGCTCTGCCACGCCAGCCCTAATGACAAGCTGGAGCCAAGGTCCCCAAAGCCCTGCTAGGCTCCTGCTGGTACCCTTCCCCATCTGGAGTGCCTGTGCAGCTAAACCTGCCCCAGAGCACACTGTACTTGCGATGCAGAGCAAGAACAAGGCTGGGGGCTGCCGAGTGGGGAGGAGGGAAAGGTGAGGTGAGTCAGTGGCCCCCGGGCAGAGCCAGAACCTGACTAATGGTGTTTCATCAATCCTCCGGGGCTGCTAATTGGATGCATTTTATTCAACAGGCTCACACCGGTGGGAGAGGAGCCTCGTGGCAGGTACAGATCCGTTCCAGCCTACCCACTTCCCATCAGTCCGGCGCAGGGACCACACAGCAATGCCTTTTCTCACTCACCTCCCATCAGCAAAGCAGCACACCTAAACCTTCACACTCCCCTCCCCCCGCAGCCTTTCCACTTACTCCAGCCCTGATGCAGGGCTGGAAGGGGGACAGCACACTTCAGCAGCAGCAGGGAAGTAAAGGGCTCCTCCAGCAGACCAGGCTCTTCAGTGCCTCCAGGCAACAGATGATGTGCTTTTGAAGCTCTATTTACAGGGCAGCAATTGAGCTCAGTGCACCACTGGAGGGAAACCCTTTAAAAGAGATGTAGACCCTGATTGCAGGAGGGTATGAGAGGTGATACCTGCCTTTAAAGCCTTTGTTCACTACCCATATCCCATTTGGGAAACAGCTCCTAGGATCGTACAAGACCCAACAGCTGCTCTCTCACAGCATCTTTCTACCAGTATGGCCATACTGGCTATTGAAATCACCAATCCTGATCCCCAGTCTGGCTCGAGGCAGAGCAGCAGCACTGCCTTCTCCTGAAGGGTAGAGCTGGGCTTCAACAAGTGCAAAATTACACTTGAGAAGCGGTTTCAGTGTGAGACACGATGGTGCCCACAGTGCAGCGCTTTCAAAAGCGGTCTGGATGTGCTAAGGACAAGCATGTTAGAAAAGTTTCCAGGGTTGACAGCTCAATACTGTAAATGCTGCTTGCAAAAGGTCACGCTTTGTATGAAAGATTTCTCCTCCAAAGCAAAGTCAGACTACAACAGCACTGCCTTCCCCAAGCACAGCAGCTGAACATCACAAGCACCACTGAAGACTCAAGGCCTCATCCCGTAGGTCCATACAGGGTTAGTCCCTTGGGAATGAAGACCATGCTCTGCCCATCGCACCAGAATTAGAGCTTACACCACAGCAGGGTGGTTTTTTAGCACAACAGGGAGCAGACCTTACTCCAGGTACTGACTGCAACATCATTCAGCACCCCATGAGAAAAGGAGATCTTCAGGGTCTGGCTCCACAGAGGAGCAGGGACTGTTCTGAGCTCCAGTTAAACGGTGGCACACGTGGTTTTGGTTTACCCCTTAAACCTTATTTCTTCCACTTAAAACTAAGAGAAGAGTCGTCCGTTCCCTCCAATCCGCGCTCCTCTGTCCCCTGCAGGTTTCCACTCGCAGAGGAGGAAGGCTGAGAGTAATGACATCATTTGAATTATTCAGGTGTCCGGTCAGTAAGTTGCCTTTGCTAAGCTTGAAGAAGCTCTTAACCATTCCCTTCCTACACACACTGCTGGAAGCACAACAGTGACTTGGGGCTGCCTTGCCCTGCTCCACCAGACACTTCAGAGGAGAAAGCAGAGCTCTTCATAGCAGCCACAGCAAGAAGACTCCTGCCTCATCCAGGAGCAGGGCTTCTCACACCCACATCCCACTGCAGGCTTGGGGATGCAGTCCTCTGCCTATTCTCCCGTGCGCCTTGACCATGGAAAGGCAACACTAACATTCTGACATAGAGGACTCAATAGGGATAAGCATGATGATGGAAACGGTGGGTGAAGTTATCACTGATGAGAGCTTCTTGAAGCTCTCATTGACTTACTCCATTAGGAGGATGGTTCTTGGAGGTGCACCTTCTCCAGCAGTCAGCTCCCTCCCACTGAGGAGTAGAAACAGGTTTGGAAAGGAGCAGACTGTTCACACCAGGGCTCCTTCTGCCCTCCTTCCCGTCTGCTTGAAATGAAGACTTTGGATTTCAATTCACACAAAGCATTTTGAGGATTCAATCCCCTCTGCTCACTCTTCCTTAATAGTCAAATCCTTACAACCTTTTAGACCATAATCCCCAACTTAGACCTCCAACTGCAGCGTACATTCATTGTTATCAACACAGAAACTGCTTTAGAAGAGGAAAAGGAGTGAAATGTCACTTCTCAGAGTGAGAGCACGTCTCCTGTCCTTTGCTTTTATTCCAGTTGAGATACTTCTCTCCCCAGCCAGCCGCTGCCACTGAAGAAAGCACACAAACATTTGCTCCCAGGCTGAGCCACGTCGCGCCAAGCCGCGGCCCCCAGCCAGTGCTGACACAATCGCTATGTTTAGGAGCACAAACCCTGGCAGCTCAAAGAGAGGGGACTCATTTGCTGGCATTAATATTCAGTCTTTCTGCAGCATGGGAAGCATCGATTGTTCCGTGTGAAATAAATCATGTGCCTTTCCTGGGGGGATTTTAATGAGGCCTCCTCCCTCTTCTCCCCACACTCTCAGACTGGGGGGAAAGGGAAAAAAAGCAAAACAACATTCCAGCATCTCCCCATCAACCCTGCATAGTAATGGCCCAATCAGGGTAATTAGAATGTCTCCGGTGTGCTCAGGGAGGCTTTACCCAGCAAATTCAGCCTGCTGTTCTTTATGTTGCTGCAGCATGGCTAATTCCTCGTGGGTTTAGAGGGAAAGGGAGCAGATCAGCTTTGTTGTGCAGTTGGGAAAAGGGCTATGTTGAGTATAGGTTTTGGCTTTACCTCTGGTCTTACTGGATCTCCTGGTATGCTGAAGGCTACAGGATGGAGCATGCTGCTGGTCTGGGTAGTTGGCTCTTAGAAGAACCAGCATAAGGGCCTACAGGCCCTGGAGACCCCTTTATTTATCTTCAAAAACCTTTGGGACACTCAGCAGCTCCTTCCTGTGCCCACCAGAGCACACATGAGAGCAAAGAAACATGCATGCAGGAAACGGAGACCCCTTCTGCAGAGCCACAGGGCACCCCTTTGGGGCAGGAAAGCTCACACACTGTCCTGGCAAGGAACACAGATGGGAGCCTTTCCCAAGGCAGCTGGAAGCTGGATGGATACTTCATCCCCCTTGCCTCTCTACACTAGATCCCACAGGGCCACCATCCCTTAGGTGTGCATCCAGGTTCCTGCTGGCAGTCTCTATTGAGCCCCTCTGCCATCAGGTTGAAGGAGCCCCAACAGTGATTCCATCACCCAGAGATGCTGTGGGAGGATCTGCACTCCACCTCCCAGCCCCTGGCTAACATGAGCTGCTCACAGCTCACATCACTGGCCTAATTCATCATCCTTCCTGTCTATGTGGCATGATGTCCAAGCTCAGGTTTTCAGGAACGGATTAGAGCTCCACAGTTGATACCCTGCTATTTTCTCATCTCCAGCTTTGGCTAAAGCGTGTAGCAGAAGTGCTGGTGCGCAGATGCGAAGCAAGGGAGGATACCACTGCAGTCCCAGTCCAGGCGGCACTGAGCTGGCCACGTAGCTGCACACTGAGACTTGGCTCAGTCTATAGCAGCGACTTCTTAATTCTTTATAAGCCTGTCCAGACAGGCCTGGCAGGTAGGCTCAGCCCCTCATCTTGTGGCTGTTTGCTCTTTCCTTCTTGATGCCTTTGTTTCCTCAAGCCTGGAGAAGTTTCTTTAACAACAATAATTGCCAACCCACATTTGTGAAACTCATACGAGTTACTGGTTTGCTTGGAGAGGAAGGCTTGAAAGAGTGAATGGGGGGAGGCTGTAAAGCAAGATCTTTATGCAGAAGCTGCAGTGCGCACTGTTGGTGTACGAGACACAAGGCAGCTGGGGACCAGACCCGAGGCATTCTTCTGTGCTTCTGTATCATATCTCTCTTCTGCGTACCCATGGTCTCGCTCTTAGGACAGCAGTTAACCAGGGAACCCGCCTTGACCAGGCAGAGGACAAGACTGACACTCCAAAGCGGTGAAAATACCCCCCAGGCTCAGCACCCATGTTCAGACAGGTATGTAATCCCTTCCAAAACGGGATGGCACCCCACCCATTGCACACATGCACCCATCGGGCAATCACAGGCACTGAATAGCCCACGATCACACAAGGACACAGAGCAGTTGCACAGGCAGCCTCAGACCCCCTTCACTGCCTGGCCACAGGAGGAAACCCAGAGTCTGCTCTGGCTGAAATCCAGAGTCTGCCTCCACCAAAATTAATGACACGGGATTAGGGGAAAGCCAAGTAAAACACGGGCTGAGTCATGCCAAAAGCTTCTTCTGTGGCTGCCCAAGAGTGGGGTTTGACATTTCAGGGCTCTGATTTCCCTGCCAGAATGAGCTGCCAAGAAGGAAAGCTGACATGTTGCTGTCCTCTAGTTCCTCGAGTCTAATAATGTGAAATGCTTTACAAGTATTAATGACCCAGAGCTCAGATGATGGCTGGAGATAGGAGAATAATGATGATCATTTCATCCTTGGAAAGTGTAAGCTGTCATCTCAGATAAAACCTACAGTACTGCTGAGGGAAAGCAACTGCTTATCTTAATTCTGCCTTTAGTAAAGGAAAGGAAAGCGGAA
Organism: Bolborhynchus lineola; assembly: GCA_025448015.1. Classification (NCBI taxonomy): domain Eukaryota; kingdom Metazoa; phylum Chordata; class Aves; order Psittaciformes; family Psittacidae; genus Bolborhynchus; species Bolborhynchus lineola. Next base: position 12,226 of record JAOEHX010015562.1, read on the forward strand.
AAGAGTAGTGGGTTATTCAAGAGAAGACAAAGTTCCCAGCACCACTCATCTGCAGCATTACAAGTGACAGATAAAAGCTATAGACCCTGCCAGCATCGGGGACAAGGCAGATCAACTGAGCCTTGAAGTACTGGAGGCAAGACATGACCCCCACTTACTTCATCTCCGCACATCACCTCCTTGTACCAATTCTCTCAAAATGTGCTTATTCAAATAGCTGCAAAGATCTCAGCTTCGCTCATGGGTCAAGCCCATGGGATGTGAATATAGCTTCAGATGAAGATGAGGTTGCAAAGATCTCAGCTTCGCTCATGGGTCAAGCCCATGGGATGCAAATATAGCTTCAGATGAGGATGAGGTTGCAAAGATCTCAGCTTCGCTCATGGATCAAGCCCATGGGATGTGAATACAGCTTCAGATGAGGATGAGGCTGCAAAGATCTCAGCTTCGCTCATGGGTCAAGCCCATGGGATGTGAATACAGCTTCAGATGAGGATGAGGTTGCCTAAGTGACACGCAGCCAACTTAGAGAATTACTAGCAGCAAACAAGCTTCTGCAACCACTAACAGGCTGTGTGATACAGTAGTTCTGTCAGGAGTGCTTTTCGGGAGTGTTTAATCTTTACTTTAAAGGGGAGCCATCAACACTAATGAACTGCAATTGTGACAGCACAGTGTAGAGGCCCAGATTTTAAATACTGTATCTGACTCTTCATGTTGTAAAGGGACTCAAAAGATGCTGTAGAAGCACTGGGTCTTCCACAGGGATTCTTCAACCCTTTTGCTACTGTGTTAGATGTTACAAGCATGTGGAAGGCGTCAGGACCACACAGGCAGTTCACAAAGTTATATCTAAGATCCAGTTCCTATTTTGGAAGACATTTTCCATAAAAGCCTCTGCAGACACTGATTTATTTGCACACACACACACTCAAGAACAGCCATCTCAGGACAGAAAGCATCAGGGCACAGTCCAGTTATTGCAAGCTCTGGAGAAGAATCTATGGCAATAGGAACCCTTCACTGAGGCTCCTATGGAGAGGATCAGTCATATCAGGATACCTCAACCAGCCATGAGTCACAAGCAGGAAATCCACAACGTGTTTCTCCCCTTGCAAGAAGCTGTTGGGTGATGTCCATCAACTCACTTGCAAAGGAAGCTTTGAAGATGTCTCATTGTGGAAGAAGCAAGATCCTACATCCCAGCAGCTATCTCACCTCCCCATCAACTAGAATGGGATAGCCCCAGAGGATGGCAAGTTTTAAGCAAATTCCATGGTTTCTTTACTCTCCTCCTCCCCCACCTTGATGATGACTTAGGTAAGGGCAGCACCATCCCAACTGGGTTTGACTTGTAAAGCACTGCACAGAGGGAGGGACCTGGGGACGGCATGGTGGTGCCAAGGGGACAAGAGCTGGCTTCTACACAACAGGAGGGCACCAGGAAACACAGCTCAGCTTACTGGTAGTCTTTCAATCAAAAAAGCCTGACTTCTGAAAGGGCAAAGCTGATACATCACAGGGTAAAGAAAGCTTTGAGGAATATGGAGTATAAAGTGCAATAGGAAGACTAGAGGAATTTCAAAATACATATTCCTTTTTAAACCAAAAGAATGATGAGGAATGATGAGCTGGAGAAACTGGTGCTTATGCTGGGTCTGGCATATTCCAGTTAAACACATCAGGTCCCGACTGTTCCCCTGTGATTTGCTCACCCTGGAGTATTTACATCTCTGCTGCAGCAGCCTGCCCAGCAGTGTCTGTCCACACAGGAGAACCAGAGGACACACACACTCTCTGCCTTAGAATGAGATGAGCTGATGGCAATTCAGAGGCTTTGCCCTGGGTGATAACACAAGGTAAAAACATCAATAGTTCTGTGTACATTTCCTTCCCTCCAGATATGACTTTGCCCCTGTTGGGCTTCAAATTAGAGGATTCCTTTTAGGTTCCCAGAAAGGGTTTTCAGCAGCCACCAAGGTCAGGACACCAGGATGCCAGGTGCATCAACTGGACAATGTTGGTCAGTTTTCATCAAGTAATTAGAAGCAAAACATCTTTAGCCAAAAAGATCCATGACCAAGGGTGATGCATGCACTGCGAGAGGACAGAGGTGCAAGGAAGCGCTAAGGATTCGGCCAAGCGAGCACCGTTTGTGCCACTTTGGGAGAAGGAATAGTCCAGAGAAACCAGCAGCAGTCCTCAGGGCTTGTTTTAAGCTCCAGAAGGAGCAGTGGGCACTGGAGATCAGAGGCAGACGATTTCAGCACTGAGAGAAGAGTAGCCAAAGGGAAACAATCATTGTGCTGTATGAAGGAAAGAAAGAATTTGTGGGTTTGGTTCTTTTTCAGTAGAACACCTCAGAGGTCACTTCCTGCTACTTTCTCCTAGGGATGAAAATAAAGAAAACAAGAAATCAATGTCAATTCCAAGTCTCTCAAGCAGACTTTGAAGATGGAATTATTGAGCTAATTAAAACCAGAAGTTTTACCAAGATCTGCTGCAGTCTTATTTGCCTGAAGTAGCTCTGTCAGAACAGTTGATTTTGGCTGCTTATACTACTGCTGTTTAGCTGGCATATGGGTTAAGATACCCCTTCTTGTTCTGCTCCCCTCGCTGGGCATGCCCTGGCCACGCTGTTGCTGAAACACCCCACACAGCAAGCTAAATAAACCCACCAAAGAGCAAAGGAGCGTTCAGGGCCAGCAAGAGGATGCTGGCAACAAACCCATCTAACATAACAATGAAAGGTCCTTCCTGAGCTTCTGGCCTGAGTGTTCCCATCTTAACTTCCTCCCTGCTCGACAGAACTACTGTAACTGTTCAGAATGAGCCTGGTGCTCAGTGCATCTCTGCTGAGATATCCCTGAAGGTGGTGATTGAACTGAGCAAAGTCTTGATTTTTAATCCCTGCCCTCAAACACATCTATCCGTAAGCAACTGCTTTGTTGCGCTGAGCCTGAGCCCATCCCAGCAGCCTGCTGAGCATATCTTCATTGGAGAAAGGGGCAGCAGCATCCCCTGAGCATCCTCCACAGGGGTTGGCTCATGCCTGGCCCCTGCAGCCACATAGCTTTGTTTCCATAACCATCTTTCAGGGTCAAACAGGGATACTTCTTCAGCAAAAACACTTCTCTTCCCTCTGGGGGCTTGTTATTGATGTTACTATGGTTCCCATCTTCAGCCCAGGCCTTTAAAATCAGGAGGATTACTGCGTGCAAATTGAGGGAATTTGCCAATCATAGACCCAGAGCACAAAGGGGCACTGCCTCTTTTCATACCAATTTCTTATTTATCACATCTGTGCAGAGGGACAAGCTCTCGTTGTGTGACACAGCCCTCGAATCAGCAGCGCAGATCCTCAACAGACCTTTCCTAATTTAAAACCTGAATGAGCTTCAACTGATTGAATGACTTGCACAGCTTTTTTCCCCCTATTGTACAATGAGTACTGAAAGTCAACCCCCATATTTGATTGGCTGTGAAGTCACAAAGAGACTTCAGTCTGTTCTGTCGGGCAGTAACAGATCCAGAATCAAGTGGATCAATACCTTCTCAATGATTTCCCTGCAGCTCTGCTCCCACATTTATTTCCTTTCTATAAGAATCTGGCAAATTGACTTTACTTGGATAAGCTGAAGCCTGAGCTCATTCTTGGAGGTGCATGCGTAAGAGCTACCCCTGCTGTTTGTGCATGGCTGAGTCATGATAACAGCAAGTTTAAACATCATGTTTTATTGTGAGCACAAGTGTGCACACACAGGCCTGATGCATACAGGATTTAACAAACCAGAAAGGCACGTTAAACAGCTACAAATGCAGTGATTATTCAGATAGTCACAGATAGGGCACCCACACAGGGAGGCAGACCTGAATAGCTCCAGCACAATTATAACCCTGCCATTACGCTGGGTAATTTCCTAGCAGACACGCCAGACTCCCCCAGCACAACACAGCCTTTGAGCCAAAGATCTATAAGCCAATTTACATGGAAAATTAGGAGGTGTCAGAAGAGGCAGAACTAGACAGGTCTCAAGGATATTAATTCTTGCTCCCTTAGCCCTGAGCTTTCAACATATCATTAATTTAAGATCATTGATGTTTGACTTTCAGCAACACTGAAAAGAGGGAATGTTCACTTAACGCTGCGCTGGAGCTGGGTGAAGATAAACCACCTAAAGAACCAGCCTGCATGTGTGATGAAAGCACTTCCAGCCCAGCCACACTGAGATACTCACTCCAACAGCAAACAACGGCTCACCCCATCCCACAGCATCTCCCTGCATCACAGACACCAACTGCCAGCAGCACAGAAGAGATGACAAATGACACCCAGCTCCTGCCACAAAGAGCTCTTAACTTCACAGGTTACCCAGCACCGTCTTCCCTGTTTCCATCTCCTCCCAAGCTCCCTGACCAAGGCTGTAGCACTCAGGGCTGTGAGGGCTTTGCTCTGGAGTACACCTCCCTCCCTCCAAGCACTACAAGTTGTTAATCAGTTTGATACAGTGGAGTGCAGAGGACATCCAGCACCCTGCCAGTCTACTCTTATCTGCAAGCAATTTGCTGTGGGCCAACAAAGCAGCAGCCAATTAATTCATGGCTGGGTGCAGTTACGTCAATAACAAAGTGGATAAGAGATGCAAACCAGTAGTGCCTGCTATGAGCAAATTAGCTGTCCGTTTAGGCAGAGCAGAGCACAGTAATGAGTGGATAGCCATACCAGCGAGTCATTAGAAGGGACACTAGAGCTGCTGTTGGATCCTGCTACCAAGTTTTAGCTCTTCCCAGGAGCTACAGCATCACATAAACACAGGGCAGAAAGGCCATTTCCATCAAGTTGAACAAATACAGCTGTGAGAGTCGGAGGTTTGGCCATGATGCTTCCCACGGGGCATCCAGCATACGCTGTGCATCCACACAGTGAGCTAGTACTTGTCTCCACCAACTCTGAGAGGCAGCTCAGCCTACCAAGGAGGGCTGTGCTGGCACCACAAGTGCCTCCTGCCCTGCCCACCAGCACACAGCAGCCTCTACACATCTGCTGGTTTGAATACGGACACCTGGGGTTTGTTTTGTCCCTCCTCCTTCCCCTGAGCAGCAAAGGCTGGCAGCCCAGGGGATCATCATAGAATGGTTTGAGTTGGAAAGGACCTTAAGATCACCCAGGGCCAACCCCCTTCCATGGGCAGCGAGACCTCACACTAGGCTGTGTTGCCCAAGACCATGTCTTACTGTGTCTGACACAGCAACTCCTGCATCTCCAGTTCTGGCCTTTTGACTATGATTGCAGTACAAATACCTCTCTTGCTCCAGTTCATGCCTGCAGTGGTGCAGCCCCCAAGAATTCAGGAACACATAGACCTGACACTATCTATAAACCAATAACATGGGCAGCATCCTTCCTGTGCCAAAGCTGTCCCCCACAGCACAGGGAACCATCCTTTCAGGAGCTACAAGGATAGATGGCAGCAAGTTCTCTGTGAGATGTGCTCTTAAGATCTCTCCCACCAACTTGCCACCCCACAACCACTTCATTTTGGTTTCTTACCCTCAGCTATTGGTGCTTGGGGCGACAGGACTCCAACCCTCTGCCATAACAAGGTCAGCACCACTGGAATAGGAGCTGAGTGTGACAAACCTCTGTCTGGAATCACATACAATTTCCACCACCACAGGAGGGAAACTGCCCCTGAAGGAAAGGACAACAACAGTTAAAATCAAACCAGGCAGCCACACCGGGACTATGAGCACATTGCCACATGCACTGCTGTAGGCAGTGCTGCTCCTTGTGCCTTGACACAGAATTTGTACCCTCCCTTGGTAATGGAGCCTTCCAAGACTTCATGAAAGGACATTAGATTATAAGCCAAGGTTGAGAGTACCACATCAGAGGCTCTCCTCTTCCCCCCAGGAGCCCGAATACATTTTAGCTCAAAGAGCAGTGGTGAGGGGAAAGTGTTGTATTTCCCCATTAGCATTTCCTTACTTCTCCTCAAAACACCAAGCAACTGCTCCAGAAACTCATGTCTCTTATGAGTGGTGGAGGAGAAGCAACCAGACAGCACCACTGCAGACCAACAGAGGATGGAGATGGTCCCAGCAGCCATTTCACTCTTCCAGCTGAAACAAAGACCGTGCTCAGCAGTAGCTGCGAGTCCTCATCCAGTTCAACTCCACAGGAAGGGCTCTGGGGTCTCTGCAGACACCAAAGCCCCTGTCTCCACCCTGCCAAACCTCCCGTGCAGCCAGGCCCTTTCTCCTCCTGAATCTCTTTCACCTGCAGCTTTTCAAGAGACTTAAATTCATTTAAAGCCAAAATTAAAGCTCAACCTTTCATGTTATCCTTAAAGAGATATCCTTCGCATCTGAGTGGGGCCAGGTCATCCCACATTAAAGACGGGGCAACCAAGCTGTATTTGGTTAACAGCTAAGGATTAATCAGCACACACTGAACCCAACCCAGGCCAGTCACTTGTTTACTGAGCAGCCACATCAGACACCTGGAGATCCTTCAGCATCAAGCACCTGGAGGTAGAAGGACACCCTTAACCTCATGTGATTTAAAGTTTAGAGCTCAGGTCAGTCCTCTCCCCTTGCTCCAACCCGGGAGCAACGCTTCCCCGCAGCCCGAGGACCTGTGACTCAGCTATGAATCACCAACCAACCTCTCCATCTCATCCCCAGCACCAAACCGTGAGCAGGAACAATTAAAGAGATGTATTGTCATGCTAAGCAGCTTGCCGGGCTCCTGCAGTCCCGACAGCTCCTCCATTCACCGTCTGGGCTGCAGGGGCAGAGGCATTTCTCAAACAAGAGCTGGCAGCGGTGCTTGTCGGGCTGATTTAGCGGCGGTGGCTGCGGGCTGCGCTGTTGCCATGCAGCCTCCAACCGGCAGCGAGGAGCAGGAGCGTTGAGACACAAAGCCCCAGCGATGAATCACACGGAGCAGCCAGGCTTGCGAAGAGTTTGAGCCTCTGGGAGCAATGCACAGCTTCAGAGATGCAGCCGGGGTCAGCTACAAAAAGGGCTGTGAGCTGAGTGACGGCTGCCCACAATTGCTCGGTTTACTCATTCGGACTCACTTTAGCCTATGGAGAATTAACGTGGTAAAAAGCAGAATCAAGAGGCTTTGGACAAGGAAACATGAGCAGTGCTTTTCCCAGCAGCTCAGCAGGCTGCAGGCACTCCTATGGAGGGGCCACATGGAGTGGTGAGTCCCCAGCATGAGCACATCATCCACAGTGATGCAGGACAGCTTGGTGGAGGCCTTTGCTCTCCAGCTCTGCGATAGACAAATCCTTCCCAAACTGGTAGGCAAAGTTCTCCAGTTTCCCAAGGATGCTGGGGGTGAAGGCAATGGTAGAAAGGCAGCAGAGTGCTGCCAGCACTGGGTAGCAGTGTCCTTTGTCCTATAGTAAGCTTCATCCTACAGGATAAGTAACAGCGCTGCTTCACTTGGATGGGAGGGGGGTGAAAAGGCTCATCCAAAGCAAAACCAAAGCAAAGACTAAGCTCACTTGTGCTGGTATTACTTCACTATATTGCCCTCCAGACAGTGATGCTAATCCCTGTCAGTCACTCACTGAGCAATTTCAGCTCCATAGGTTGGTCAAGAGCAGTTTTGTGAACAGATGCCATTTGGGATGGAGTGTTCTAGTTCTTTTTGCTAAGCACAAGATATCATTTGGTTTGCAGGACAAAACCATTTGATTTCAAGAGACACGTAAGTAGTTTCCAGTCCCTCTTCACAAGCTTTTCCTACGGCAAACGTAGCTGGTGACTGTTCAAGGTGGAAGTGAAGTCCCATGTATGAGACAGTGAAAAGATGTTCAAGTATCTGCTCAGCTTTAAGTAGAGACATTTGAGAAGGCAAAATTCATTTCCAGAGCACCTCAAACGCTTGAGGAGCTCAAAATCTGCATGAACTGGGAAACTGCTATTTGAAGGGTCACATAGTGAGCTGCAATAGCAAAATACCTTGTTCACATTCATCCTGAGAGGACTTATTTCATCCCATTTTTGTGGGGAAAGAGGATGAGCCTCCACTCATGCACAGACAACAAAGCAAGTTCCCCAGACCTTCTTCTACCACCCATGCTGGCAGCCTGATTCAGGCTCTGCAAGAAGTCCTTTGTCCCCAGGCTGTCACATCCCCACCACAGATCAGGAGCTTGGGCTCACACCAGTCACTGCAGCTCTCCTGGTTCAGGACAGTCCCATTCCCCATGGATGCACGCTCTCATCCAGCTAGCTGTGGTGGGAAGCTGGGTGAGCTCCACTTTCTTACCTGGAATTAAAACTGCTCATCCTTACAGGAAGAGCTTATGTTTTCCCAGCATAAGACAAGCTTTAGAGAAGGCATTGGATGGAATGAGGCAGGAGGCTGGGAGAGATGCTCCCAGAGGTCCAGGAAGCCAAGGGTCCCACAGTATCCCACTGCTTTTAGGTTTGGACCCTGACCCCTGTTGACCTGTCAGGCCTCCCTGTGACACACAGCCAAGAACAGGGTCAATGTCCTAGCAAGCAAACTTGCAATGGCACAGACCCACATCCCAGCACTCTCCCTGAGCTCAGGCTGAAGGAGACATCGCAGTGCTGGTTCTCAGGAGCCATACAGTTAAAATGGACCAGCAAACCTCTTTGCTCTAATCATGGTTACTGGAGGCCAGAGGAGCACAGAGGCACATCACCAGACCTGATTCAGCTGCCCTGGAAAGTTCATCTGACCCCCTTTGAGAGGGAGGCACAGGGCAAGAGTGTGATACAGAAGGAAGAGGGATGGATTCCCTCCTATTGTCCCTGCTCAGCACCAAGGCTTCGGCTCCATTACAGGAGACCCCCACCTCATCTGCACACAGGCAAATCTCAAAGTGAACAAATGAATTAAATGGAGCAGCTTTGATTTCCAAAGAGGATGAATTTCTTATTTCTTTTTGGGATTGCAATTTTCTCCCCATGCTGCAGAGGATATGAACAAACGAGCCGGGAATGAAAGGGATTAATGAATGAATGAGTAGGACCTGGGCTCCCAGCTGTAGGAGGAAGGGGGGAAGCCAGCCACAATGCCAGCGACTGCCAAAGCCAGATAGCCCACCCCCACGGCTTGTGTTTAACATTACAGACACCAAAAGCTCCCCGGATCCCCCCCTGTTCAAATGGAGATGAATTAAGAAACATCTCTGAAAGGATTCACTTACGGGGAAAAATTCAAACAAAGAGAAAGGTAGGAAGGGTTTGAAGTTTAGACCAACCGCATATTGCATAGAGAGGCCTTTGCAGAAGCACTGCACTTCCAATTGCTGACACCACTCAGTTTCCCAGCCGCTTTTGTTCTCCGTGAGAGATGGAGCCATGTGGTGCTGGTTTCATCCCAAAGCCTAAAACTGCAGAAAGCCAAGGCAGCATTTGGTATTTACTGAGGTATTTACACCAAACATTACTCATTCAAGACCTATTGACTCCTCCGACGTAGCTCTGGGGAAGCTGCAAAACAAGCAGAAGTTAAATCATCTTTTCCCCCCTCTTATTCTCAAGATGTTTGAAGTAAGTCCAACATGAGGGGATTAGAGGCAAAGTTTGGGATTAGGATTAGTTTTCAACCGGGTCTGCTTCTCATGGCTGCTGGTTTCTAGTACTGATGCACCTATAAACTGCATCAATGCACCCTTTGCTCTTGATGCCCCATGATCTTTGCTTTGGCTGCCCAGTGCTTGGGAATGATGGGGCATATGAAAGCCACCTAAAAACCATCACGGTTTGGGTTGGAGAAGCAAGCAACACCGCCCTCTAAATCTAAAGAGTTAGAAGTTACCCATCATGCTATTATAATGCATGGTTTAATTTAAAAGCAAAGCTTAATTTGCAGATTAATTACTGTAGTCTTGACTGGATGAGCTTGCAATAAATCACCTGAGTGTGAAACTGCACAGCAATTACCTGATGGCACATAAAGCATGTAAATGTTGGTAAAGAGGTGTCACCTAATGGAGACTGATGCAGGCTACAGCCAGCAGAAATCATGGTGCAAAGCAGGTCAGAGGAGTAGGTGGCAAAGAGAGCAGAGATCAGGATGTTGAGCACCATTCAAATCAGCCTTTGGGAGCAACAAGCAAAACTAATGCAGGATTTGAAGGGACCAGTTATAATGGAAGCTGCTGGAATGTCTCACAGTGCTGGGAAGCAGATTTGAGATAGCCACTGCTCAGCCCACCCTCACTTAGTGAGGAGCAACATGGACAGTCCTCAAGGGGATTAACCTTCAGCTGACAGTGATGCTGCAGCAGATGGTAGCTTTCTGGTGCCACAAGCCCAGGTTTCAGAAGCATCACATCCCACCATGGACAGCCCAGTCCTGCAAAGCTATTCCCTTACAGCAGCTACTCGTTTACAGCATGCTGGATGATCTTAAGGTCCTTTCCAACCCTAACTATTCTATGGTTCTATGCTTTGTGACGCAGATCCCTGATCTGAATGGCGTTATACTAGCAGGCCAAAAAGGTGTTACTTCCTTTAAGTCAGGATGAGCTGGAAGCAAGATGAGTTCAGAAGTAGCAGGCTCAAGCCTTGGAGAACAGTTTGGCACCCTCAGAACCCACCTATGGGATGTCTGGGTGACATCTCCCCCTCCATAGCATCAGCATTACCACCTCGCAACACGCTGCACTGGCAGCCCAAACACTTGCTGCCAGCACAGCACCGGTGCTGCTGGATCAGACAGTTCAAGAGGCAGAGGGAAACCCCACCATCCCCATGGAGGTGATCCCAAAATGGGCAAATGGCACTGCTGAGTAAAGGCGGCACAGTCCTGCAGAGCTGGAGATAAGAACACCTCAGTCCATCACTGCTAACTACACTTGTAGCCTCCTAGGCAAGATTCAGTTTGCCAGAGGAGCTGGGATTCATTACCATGATCAAAGCACTAGGAACAAATGTCGGATGGAAGCTGTGAATGCTTCAGCTTTATACACACTCATCCAGGGCTCGAGTTAAGAGGAGAAGCCAAACCAGGCTGCGATCTGTATCCAGGGCCAGGGCATCGATTAGAGCCAGCAGGAGATGTGGCTCCTTCTCTAATTCAACATTGGCTCTTTCACTGCAAGTTGCCCACAGGGTTGCTCAGCAACACAAGGGCTCATTCTACCAATCTATCCAACATGACCCCTTGGACACCCAAGAGGAGATGCTCTTACCTGGCATTGTGTGCAAGTTGTATTTGCACTCAGTCAGGATGAGCTGCTGTGGAAAACCAGGAGCTCCCAGCACCCCCAAAGTAAGGAGGACATCGTTCACAGGGGTATAATGCTGCCTGCATTGGAGGCACCAAGCAGAAAGCAGCACATTTACATGGTACAACTGCTTGCAAACCCCATCAACACCTTCCATCCCGGCTAACAAGATGCTGACAGCAGCTCTGGTTGTCCAAAAGGTTGCAATAGGGTTAGATCCATCCAACACTTTGTCAGGGACTGTAGCGACAGGACAAGAAGGAACGGGTTAAAACTTAAACAGGGGAAGTTCGGATTAGATATAAGGAAGAAGTTTGTCACTGGGAGAGTGGTGAGGCACTGAACGGGCTGCCCAAAGAAGTGGTAAATGCCCCATCCCTGGCAGTGTTCGAGGCCAGGTTGGACAGAGCCTTGGGTGACATGGTCCAGTGTGAGGCGTCCCTGCCCATGGCAGGGGGTTGGAACTGGGTGAGCTTAAGGTCCTTTCCAACCTGAACCAGTCTGGAATTCTCCAGTCTGACATGGATGCTCTCTGCTGTTTCTCAGTAAGCTCTTGACATGAGGCAGACCTTGTAGGCAAACAGAGGAAGCAGCTGCCTCTGACAAGTTCACAGGTGCAGAAATGCAGCAGGACCCTTTTCCATGGATGAAAACCCATCACCACTGAAGTCCTACAGCCACTGCCGCCCACAACTGCTGGAGTTGTGTGCTCCCTCCCCTTTAACTCCCAAATGTAGCTCCTTGGCAAGCTTGGTGTTGCTTGATGCACAGGGCACTCCTGAACAGGGTTTGCTGTGTGTGGCCCCACAATGGGAGCATCAGGATTTGTCCAAAGCCCTATGGCAGCACCCGACAGCATCCAGCGCTCCCAACTTCCCCTTAAACCAACGAGCCCTTGCCCAGCACAAGGCCCATACTTATCTGCTTCCCCACACTAAAAGAACCCAAAAGGGAAATATGGAAAGCCCAAGTTAATATTTATGACTCTTGTATCAGGACATTAGCAATGCTGTCAGAGGGAGCCGAGATAAACTGTTCCTTCGGCCCCCATGAGCCATTCCTGGAAGGGCTGAAGGCAGCAGGAAAAGATTTCATTCTTCACCAGGAGAGAGAAGTTTCATGAGCAACGAAGAGATGACAAAAGCTGCTTTGCTGCTGCAAAGCTCCCAGGGAAACGGGGCCAATTACAAACCCTGCCTAGGATTTAGCAGGCGGCTGCTGAGAAACACATTGATTTGAATGGAGAAAGAAATGAGGTTGGAGAATTATCAGCAATAAAAATAGAAGAGCTTTCCGTGCTCAAAACCAAAGTCAATGTGTCTGTTGCACTTAACCCTTATCAACCCTGAGCTGAAGAGCTGGAGATACAGGCCCATCACCCTGGGGATCACAGGGACTACCCAGGGCTCAAGCTCAGCTCTCCATCTTGCTGGGGGCAGTCTCAGCCTCATCCTGCAGCAGTGGAGCTTATGCCCCTTCTACCTGCAGTTGTCTGAGCTCCCTTATTCTTTAGCACACATGCAAGTGGACAAATATGTTTTGGCTTCCAGTTGTATGCAGATTTTGACATGGAGTATGGAAATAATCAGTCACACATCTTATTCCATTCAACAGCAAAGCAATTACACCCAGCAACATTTGATGCTGATCTCAGCTCTGCAATCCTGCCCCTGGGTTCTCAACATCTCCCAGAGCTGTTTCCATTCACCCCTAGGAAACATTTACCCTTTGGAATGACACATCCAGTTTAATTTCCTTGCTAGTTCCCAACAGAAAGCAAATGCATCTTTGGTGTCCCTCCAAGGCAAGGGCATCTCTGCAAGGTCTGGGTCTTCATTACCCTCCATCCACAGCAGAAGGCAGAGGTTTCGTTAAGAAAGGCCAACCATTCCCCAAGGCAGACAGCAGCTAACAAAGGGAATCACTCAAAGGCACCTCCCAACACATACAACTTCATTAAACAAGGATTCTTCCTCCAGTGCACCATCAGATTTCTGGAGCCATAGGAGGGCAGAGAGAAGAGTGGATCTGCCTCCAGGCCCAGGCTGTGTTAGCAGCCCACACTTCCAGTGCCAAAGAAAACCACTCCATTTTCTTGCATAGACCTCATCAAGAACAATGCTGCCCTGAAGGTTTCCCATCCCTGAGCAATGCTGCACCATTCCATCTTCTCCCTTACATACAGGGCTCAGACCTGGTGTCCCTCCGGCATTAAGTACAGAGGGAGCAGCATTTCATGTGGATGCTTCCATGCTCCTGTATCCTCCATTGAGGGCCCACTGTCTCCTTGCAGCTTGGAAGAGGAAATATGCTCAATCCACACACTTTTCATCTCCAGTTCATAAAAGAGAAGACAAATCCCTTATTTTCTCAGATGCTCTAAGCCTGATGCTCCATTCCTCTCCACCACACAGACCCACTGGCAGCTTCTCTATCTGCAGCTACATCATTTAAATGGAATTATGCCAGCAGCAGGGATCACGCCGTTCCTGTTCTGTAGCCATGCTTTGGGAACGGATGCAAACTTCCTTAATACCTAATTCTACCTTCCCTCAGATCTGTCAGTACAGCTCCCTTGGCTTCAGCATCGCTGAAGAGCTGGGTGTAACTGAAAGAAAGATCTAGCACTCTGGAGTTATTAGCAGTGCATGAACAACCTGGATACAATGTCCTTTTAATGCCAACGGCTGTGATGAAAGTACAAGAACAGAGCCAGCAGAAGTAGATTTTCTGCTCACGTAGGAGCACAGCTTTCTGCCTCCAGCAGCCTCAGCACCAGGAAAGAGCACGTTTGCTGCTGGCTCATCCAACACGCTCTGGACAGCAGTCTGTGGGTGCTGAGGCCAAGGCAGGACTCTCAGCCCATGTAACCACAGAGCTGCCTCACCACATCCCGTATAAAGAGGTTGGCCATACATACAGGGGCGACCACGAGCCCAAGAACTTGGGCTCTGCAGCCCCACAGTGCCAACAAAGGAGCTCATTCCCCATCTCCTCAGGGTAGGAAATGCCTTCTCATCCCATCTGGCCAGCATTTTGTCAGCCAAATGAGGTGCTTGCTTTAGTCAAGATGCAAGACATGCATGGCCAATTCATGCCATCCCATCAGGAGATGAAATTCTGCCCTTAGGGTGGAAGTCATTAGCAGCCTGCACAGTATTTCTCACTTCAATTGGTCTGATTTTATCCTTCAGACACAGCCTCTCATTGTGTCTTTTTTTTTTGCAAGATGAAAGTGCTTTTTGTTATCTGGGAAAGTACTTACAGTGTAATTAAGTTGCTCAGTCCTTCTTTTGATAAGGTCTAAGCAGATAGAGTTCTCACATTCCCTCTCTCCTAGATATTTCCTGCCTCATGCCTTCCAAGCTTTCAATAACATTTACCCTTTAAGAAAGCCTGATACTGAAGCTGTACAGGTGATTTTAGCATCTCTGGCCTTGCCACTGCCCAAAGCGGGAAGAGACAACCTCCCTGCCCTTGCCTCCCACCCTGTATCCATGGCTCCTTCCCACCCAGCAGCAGAAGACAGAGAGACAACCTTCTTCATCCTCCACCCCCTTGGAGGCTCCTCTGTTTCACCCATTCAATAGCGGTGCTGCACACTGGTACTATCAGCCTGCTGCAGGCATCCTGTTACGGCACTGCATGCTGATAACAGAAGGGTTTCTGTATGCAGGGTTACCGATGGATGTGTAAGTATAATCAAAGGGCTTAACTTTGCCTGTTCCCACCCCACACCCTGCCAGGCCGGTGGGATTACTGCTGACCCACACTGCTTCCACAAACCCTTCTTCCTAATGCTGTCCCCTGTTCGCAGGACAGTTTGGTCCAGGCATTTCAGAGCCAGCTCAGGGACAGGCATGAATTCAATCCCACTCTAGCAGCTCACCAAGGAAAAACAACATAGTCTCTTTAGATGCAGTAAGATAGTCATACCCAGCTCAAGTTGACACTGTGCAACCATTTCTGCTGGAACAGCTTCTTGCTCAAATCTGCCCATCCCTACAGCTAATGACAGCTCTCTGCAAGAGCTCGAACTCCCAGAAGAAGGAAAACTAGGCTTTCAGAAGAAACACTTCATTCACTTCAGGGGCATTGCCCTCACTTTCCTAAGTACCTCATTCAGAGTACTATGTACAAAGATAACACTCCAGCCTGTCCCCCATACTCAGCCTAAGCGCACCTTCCTGCTTTTAAAGCCTCACAGATACCCAGGGAACGATCCATAACACCAGTCCCAAGTGCTCCCAGATGAAACATGTGGGATAAAAGCATTAATTCAGCTACGCACTAATGTGAACTACTTCAAAGTCATATCTGAGACACAGCACAACCCAGGGGTCTGGAAACATGCAGGACAGGCATAGCGCTTACATTGAATTATGCGCCCTGATGTGCACATCAGGGGCACACAAGCAAGGGAGCAGCTGGCATAGGAGCTAAGAAACCACTCCAAGACCAAAGAAAGCAGCAGAGAGCCCATTTCAATCATGCCCTCTATCCCCCATTGTGCATACACACTGAAAACTCCAGTCTGATTAAAGACATAGGTACCTTTTCCTCCTCAGAACATCATAGAGCCATGGCTTTCATGCTGACTTCTTAAGTCTGGTCCCTATGGGAAGCCGAAGCACCTCTCACAAGAGGCTGAGTGGGCTGCAATAACCACTGGGGAGCAAACCTGCTCTTGCACTGATAAATGAGAGGCACCTGCCAGCTGCTCTTATAAAGCTCCGTGCCACCAGGATGACCAATAGCAGCAGATATCAGCATATAAAGTACTCCCCAAAGCAGCCTGGAGTTTTCCCAGCTGCCTCCTGCCCATGGGAACAGGCTACCAACCTATTTCAATGTTTAGCATCAATTTTGGGGTGGGGGTTGGAGAGGAAGAAAACAGTTTGGCTATTTGAAAAGCTTTATGGGATAATCCTTGTGTGTATGGCAGATGCGCTGCACCTAAGATTCACCTGGATGCCCCAGAGCTGCTGCACATACATAGGTGAACCGAACATACATCTCCTGCAAGTGCTCCATCTTGTGTGTCTGCTGGCAACATGTTTTTAGGTGAGTAAAAACCACCTTTGTTGGGTAAGCTGGAAATTAGTCTATCCTCCAGTGTAAAGCCTTCTTGAAGAGTAAGAAGCAGGCAACTGGCTTTACAAGCTGGACCAAATCTGTATGTCACTGGCCAAAAGGTAAGAGCCCTTTGGCACTGAAAGCTTTTCCACTCAAACAGCTTTCAGTGCAGAAATACAGCACTTCTACAAACCTGCCTTTTTGGTCCAGATGGAATCCAATTGCGCCAAACACCGTGTACATGTTTGAGAGAAAGTTCTCAAGTTATAAGACTGAAAAAAAAAGGAATTAGAGCCATTAAATGGCTTTGATGTAGCTCTGAAAGTTGTGCACAATTTCAAATTCAAGAGCTACTGCTTGGTTTGGAAATGGTCATTCCTGTGCAAGGGTGGCATGAAGTTAATCTTTAGCATCTATTTAAGGTTCTTCAAGGGACAGGGCTCACCCTACAGGATGCTACAAGTAGTGGGGCATCTGGGATGAAGCCTGGGCATCCCATCAACCCATTCAGGCCCCCAGCTTGGCTCTAAGCTGCACATCCAAGAGGAATGGAGCCCAAAGGGAATAGTTAAGAGGGGTTGCAAGCATCATATTGTTGTAAACCTCCCCTCAGGATTCAAGAGATGCTCAGGAGTGAGAGCTGGGTACCTGGCAGCAGTGCAGAAACGCAGGGGCTGGCAGGAAGAGATGCTTGAAAGTAGGCAGTGGTGCAAAGGGGATGCTATTGGTTTGAAGACGATGACATGAAACCTCCTCCTCGGAGCAGCATGCCAACCTCTCCAAATCACCCCACATGTACTTTGCCGGATGCCATGGGCCAGCTCGTGAGCAGCAGCCCAGTTTTCAAATAGCTCAGAGCATGATCACAGCCAACCTTCCTTCCCACTCCTCTGCTCTGTGCCAGCTGCCGGCGGGAGACTCATCCCTTCCCACCCCACCTGGTACCAGGCCAGTGATTGGCTTCTCACAAGCAAAGAAACATCCTTTTTAGCCTTGCACCTGGAGAACAAACCAATGTACTGTTGTGCTGCAATTGGAATCCTCTCAACCTGTCACCATCAAGGTGCTATAGATGGGCCTCAGTGTTCAAACATCCTAACTATTCTAACCCCTTGCTTTAGCACTTGAGTTCAAGTGTTCTACTCAGTGTTTACCCAGGCTGAAGAGCCCAGAGGAGCATACATCAGTGCCCCAAAGAATCAGTGAGAACCCTCTGAAATGCAGGCAGTGATGCAGAAGAAAGTTTAGTGGTCTTGGGGACTGGTGGTGCAGGCACTGAGCAGCTCTTCTCCCATCCTTAGCACCTCAGTCACTCGCTAATCTCAGCCTCCTCAGGGTTATGTACTCAGCCTTATGAGAAGCACAGCACAAGTTCTTCATCCCATTTGGTTTAAAGCCTGTGGTGCCCAGAATAGGTGAGGAACAGCCTGCAGCTTCACAAGGTAATGAGACCCTGTAGAGCAGATCCTTGATCTCTCATTCCTTGCTTTAAACAGTAGTTCCTTCTCCTCTGTCCCCAGCACAAGGCAAACATAACCTGACAGTCCAAACAGTCACTCGTCCCTGACCCAAGAGCATGTCCCTTCCAAGCATCTCCATTCATGGACAGCCCAACAACAGGCAGCAGGTTTTTGGGTGCTTCTCCTGACCAAAGCCCAGCAAAGACATTTCAGAGTACATGGTGAGTGCAAACACATTGCAGGAAAACGATGGAACTCCAGTAAGAAGCCTTGAACCCTAAAAGCAGAGGCTCCTTTAGCTCAAGACAGATGCCACGGTGTGAATCTTCAATCTGCTGAAGTGAACTGAGCAGGATGCCAAGGGAAATTGGGGAAATAAGGAAAACTTCAGCCATTCTCTCCAGATGGACATAACTCAGCAGTTCTCATGGCCTAGTGCAGTGCATCATTGAGGTGAGAAAGGCTATTGACTATTTAGGGTACGACTCTTTGAGGTATTGACTATAGGTAAGACTATTTCAGGTATTGAATATTGAGGTAAGAAAAACTATTGACTATTTGAATCAATCTTGCTGGATTCGGTGCATGGCTCCTTTGCTTTTCATGTGCAATTAACAATGTGTAAGTTCCAGTAAATGGTTTCAAGCAAATCCTTACAGGACAACCAGAGAGCAGATCAAGGAATGCACAGTGGGGTGTTTGAAAGCCTCGGTTCAGATCATTACTTGGGGCCTTCGCTGCCTCATTGTGTACCACAAGACTTCATAATGATACCAGATCAGTTTTCCTGCTGCAGAGCATAGCGCCTGGAGTTGGACTGTAGCCTATGGACAGCCACGCAAAGGCAAATTCTACCACAAAGTTATCAGAAGAGAGAAAGGGAAATAAAAGCTCCTTCATTTCTCGGCCCTGAGAAGGCAGCCAATGATGCCATAGATGTCAGTGAACCCACAGCACACACACACTGGTTATGTAGAAGTATTAACTACTTAATCCCCAAAGTCATGTACTCCAAGACAGTTGTGTTTGGGTTTTTCCCCCTTAAAAACCTTCTCTTTACACATCCCAAATCCAACCCTGATAGGTGACAACAGAGATTTAGCCCAGAAACCTTCCCCTTTCTGGGGCAAAATTCTCTTTCTATTGCCCTGCCTGAACTCCCAGCTGTAACATGCTGAGGGAACAATCGCAGGCATCCTAGCGCAGCAAGGAATTGGCCAAAACCTCCTAGGTGAGGCTGGAAAACAGGCTGATCCCACACCTCCAGACAAGCTGTAACACCCAACACCGTTATCTGCTTCTCATCCAAACCCATATACTTTGGTGTGTATTTAAGGTCTGCCAAACCCTCTGTTCTTATTTTCTACTGTAAGAAATGGAACTTGTCTATATGATGCTCTAGAAGCTTGGAGAAGGGATATTTTTCCACTTGAATATAATTAATAAGAACAATAATTAGTAATTGCATGCTGAACTGCAGCTAACCTGTGATAAGAGGTTTGTTGAGAAGCAATGATATGAGCATAGCTCAGAGCTAAGCAATTGTGATAACACTACATGTATTGCAACACACTCAGGAACTGCAGCACTTGCCAGTTTGAAGGAGTTTGTAACATCGTTTTCTATCCCAAATCACACAGAGCATCTACACACTGAACCTCCTGGTATCAGGATGTGCTCCAAGGGTTGCAGCGAAGTCGAAGTGGATGGGACACGTTACCTCTTTCAGGCACTCTTTTCCAGGTGGTACCATTTGTTGGTAAATAGATAAAGCCGGAGCCAAGAACAGCTGAGGTGCAGCTGGTTTCTGCACAGCTACTTATGTATTTCCAGACACAATGCCAGGAGTTGTTAACACAGGGATTAAAGCAGGTAGTGGTACCTGGCAGAGCTGCTTAGCAAACACAGAGCACACGATTCCCTCCTGTCTGTGCCTTGCACATCACATGAAGCTAGGAAAACAATCCCGAGGCCACAGCCAGGGATTTTCAGGGACCTTTCAGCTCTGCCCAAGCCTGAGTGTGACACAGTAATGCTTTTTTGCATCATTAGAGACATCCACCTCTCAGAAGACCTGCTGTAGCAATGGGTGTTGCACTGAGATGGTATCGGTGCCCAGGCAGGTAGCCATGGGCTCCGCCTCAGCTCACCTGCAGAAGAGGGGATTTTCCATCAGATTTAGACTTTGCAGCTCAGATTAATGCCCGTGGCTGTTTCTTTTCCTGTTGTTTGACTGATTTCTTTGCAATGTTTGGCTGCCATGGTAAAAGTAATGTTGGTCATGGGGAGGCTGTTCGCACCTCTGCCAACATCCCAGTCACTGCATCACCTCCACAAGCAGAGTTCCTCACTTGCAGGCACTCAAGGCAAGAATTTAGAGCAGTCTATGAGGAAAACAGGAATGGAATGTCATGGTAACCTCCTGGCCTCACCACCACTGAGTCTCAGCTACGGGGCTCCTGGCATAGCTATGGGGATGCCCATCCAGCCACCACTACTTTTTCGACTCATTGGGTGACTAAACAAGGTGTGGTTTGGCTTTATTTGCTTGTGGTTTTTTTGCGTGGGGTTACGTTTGTTTTCAGTTTCAGTCTGGGGAAACTTGGGACTCAGAAAACGAAGCTTCAAAGCTAAATGCGTTTGGCCGAAGCGAGCTGTCCGGGAGCCGGTGGGGCGAAGCGGCTTCAGAAACGCTCCTGCGCGGCTCTTCGCAGCAATACGGCGGTTTCCCGCGGTCTCCTGGCAGCCGCGACGCGCAGCGCGCCCCGGGCCGGTAACGGGGCCGCGCTCCGGCGCCCCGGCGGTGTGAGCCTCCGTGTCTGGGTACCGGGCACGGGGCGGGCCTCGGGCGATGCTGCGCTCCCGGGGGTGTCAGGCAGGACACGGTGGACCCAAAGCCTCGCGCCCAGGGCAGCCGGGCCTGCGGGCCCTCGTGTTGGGGGTGCTGGTGCCGGGGTGGTTGTCCCTGCGGTCACTTCTGGGGCTACTGTTATATTATAGCAATAATAATTATTTTTATATATATAGGATATAGTCTATATAATACAGTTATTTGTATATTTATTGTTATAGGAAAGGCAGATTCAGCCTTGTTGGCGCTGTGCTGATGTTTAGGTCTTTAAGTAATTCTTACTCTAAATCGAGGACATTTTAGTCTCCTGCTCTGCCAATGAGGAGGGGCACAAGGAGCTGGGAGGGAGCAGAGACAGAACACCTGACCCAAATTAACCAAAAGGATATTCCATATCAAAGAGCATCGCACCCAGCATAATTTATTTGATACTTAACACACTATTCTAACTTCTACAGTCCCCTAATTCAGCTCCCAGATGCCTACTGTAAGGTTTGATTCTTTGGTTAATTCTTCCAGAGGCACATGTAGATGGATAACCTGCTGAATCTCCAAGAAGCTTCAAGGAATAGAGCCGTTCCAGACCTTGGATTCGATTCGCACTGTGATCTGCTGCTCTTAAAAGTGAAGCCTCATCTGCGAGAATTGGCTGGCTTGCTATGACTCACTGAGTATTTAATACCGGGGGTAACTTTATGGACTGTCCTGCAGCACCCAGGGGGTTTTCAGCATCTTCCTTTGAATGGAGCAGTAGCAAAGGGACGAGCAGAAAAGCTAGATTAAGCTCAACCAACTCTTGCAGAGCATTGCTAACATTAGTGCTGTCAGTAGCCACCAAAGTTCATGCATTTACATGACTAAACTTCTGTCTTCTAGGTGGTCAAAACATGGAATGCCTCACCCAGGAGGGTCCTGATAAAGAGAACAACTCACCTATTATATCCGTAGCTGACCAAGATATCATCACGGTTCCTAGGTCTCTCCACTTACCGTCCACTGTCAACCCACCCAAGGACTTAATCCGCTGCCTGCCCCCTCATCTGTCTATGTACATCCTGGGTAAAGCTGCTCTGATTCTGGTTTCCCCGAAGGGTAATGAATGGTCTCCAGTGTGTGTGCTCAGGGGTTAATCAATATGTGCCTTGAATTTCTTAGGGCTTTTGGATCAGAAATCCCTCAGTTCATGTGCTGCTGTGAGCAGATGCTGGGAATATCTGGCCACAGAAGTCAAGAGGGAACGTGCATGTCAAAGCATAATACAGCAGAACATCATGCACTTGCAGGTATGATGCATGAGCTTCTGCTGTTGTTACACGCTTTAAAACTTGGTGGTTTTTTGTTACTGGCCAAGCCATTGCATGGAGCTGCTTTTGCTACAGGTTATCTCTCCCTTTGCCTTGTTCCTTCTTCCTCTCCTTGCAGAGCTAAGGCAGATGAGATGCTCAGACTGTCACAAGTGATCACAACAGAATGGCTTTTACTGACTTTGAGAGGCTGTGACTCTAAAAATGGATTAAACATTCCTGTAATCAGGAAGAGTTCGGTCACGAATGCAAGTACTGGACTTCCAGGAGCTAGTGGAAACTGGGCAGAGCTACAATGGCTCCCTGAGGCACCTCAAAAGTTAGCTTTATTTGCTGCCCTTAGGAAGACAGGAATGCTAGATTTCCTTCTGAGAAATCAGAGCTGGTGGTTGGGGTACAGTAAAGCAGAACTTTTAGGACGGGCTTGTCCTGGTTAGTACAGATCCGCCACACACCAAGCTAAGCGTGATGGTAAACCTCTAAAGAGACCACAGAAATCTCAGCTCTGTGCTAGCCTTAAAAGAAGGCTGAATGGAAGGTTTTTCACAGTAAAAATGAGCCTTAAATATTGATAAAGGTGATTTGAGAGCCTCTCAAAAAAACCCTCAGTGGGTTTGGATTCTGGATCATCTGAGTGCTCACCAAAGGTGAGATGCAGCTTATTAAAAGCTTAAGACTAGAGACAAATGGAAAGTAATTATTTTACCCAAAAGTTAAATCTACCAACAAAGTGGTGGATGCAAGCCAGATCTCTTACACAACAGCAGCAGTCCAGCGTGTGCAGCTCTGCTTTGCATGTAGCATCCAATGGAAGCACTGACATGTAAGTAGCATCCATTGTGTACATGGGCTCTGTAGTAACCGTGTTGTCTCTGCTGGTTTATTCCAGGGTTTGCGCCCAAGAGGAGCTGTTTCAAACTATGCTAAAACAGTCAAAGTGGCAATTCCACAGTTAAATGAGGAGGGTGGCATCATTGAAGCCAAAAGCACTGATGGGCAAAGTAAAACAAAGGTGTGTTGGAAGTTGTTGATCTTCCGTGGATCCTGCATTTCCTGTACCACTTCCTGCACCGTTTCCTGGGTTTGGAAGACACGACAGTGAATTTGGAGTTGCTTTGCTCTCCTCCAGCTCCTGCTCCTCCTTGCTAAGCACCTTCTTGCATCCCTGAAGTCCTTCCTGTCATAATGTGTCCCCCAATCTCATGCACAGCCTCGAAGATGGAGGGCTGGCAAGGCTGGGCAGCATCATAAGGATGCAGCCTTCTACCCAACGAATAAAGGGTGCAGCAGTTGGGTCTTCCTCTTTTGCCACAGACCATGACATGGGAACAAAGCTTCTTTCTGTGCTAATCAGATGTTTGTGCACTCTGGGTGTTCCTTATCAACACTTTGTCTCTGATCTCATCGCTACAGTATGGACAGGCTGATAGGTTTAACACTATGCAATAATATTGCACTCCTCTTCGCTGAGTTACTCTCCTATTTTCCTTTCCATTAGGAGAAGGGAAGCAATTTGCAGGAAACCTATAATGGTCTGGAAACTGACACAATCCAGCTGGAGGAGAGGAATGTTTTCTGTGGCTCCTATAATATTCGTATCCTCATGGACCAGTGAGTAAATTGGCTGGATGTAGGGCTGAACAGCAGCTTCTGAAAACCTGTCCCGTTCCCTGTGATCCTTCCGTGAGAATGGATGGTTGGAGAAGGGTCTCTCAGCATCAGTGTTAACAAGCCCTGAGTGTCAAATCCAGGTTTTTATGCAGATACCAGAAGCGTTAGTGACTTACTTACAGGGTACCACAAGGGATATGGGGCCCAGGAGGAGTCCACTCCCTTCTTCAAGCCTACCCTCTGGATGCAAACTTGGGTATGCAGAACTAGGGACCTTGGTTGTGGTGCCTGCAAGAGACACACCACTTAAATGTATTGTCCTTTGGGTTGTTCAACGAGGACCACTAAGCATCAGCCCTAGATCTGTTGTACTCGTCTCAGTCACTGTTTCTTATCCAGATCAGACCAAAGCAGAGTAATCCATTACAATGGTGGAAACTTGGTAGCTGTTGGCTCTGCAGATCGAAAAGTGAGGTTTCTTGGAATGCCAGGAATAAAGGAACTGCCTCGTCTGCTTTCTGGCCATGCCGGGACCATCAAAGCACTCTATCTCAATGAGAAGAAGGGGCTTCTTCTCAGTGCAAGCTTCGATCTCAGCATCAGGTGAGCAACACTGGGACTGTGCCATGGGACACCAGCCCCTTGGGTTAGGAAATGTGAAACTTTAATCCTCCCACTCCAGTCTTTAGGAATTGTCCTTCCACCACTTTTCATTAGAGTAATGAAGAAAGGACAGTAGGTAAAGAAACACATGCCCCACTCATACAAGACAGCTTCCATTTCCCTATTCCACCCAATACTGAGTGATAAGAAAGGAAAATACAGGGAAGCATGCACTTCCTTAAAGTACCTTAAACCACCAGATAGGTACATTTTAAATTAGCCCTGGTAGGGAGATTGTGACCTTGCTAATGTCAGCATCAAGTTTGGGGAGGCTGGGTTTCTCCATGCCATTCCAGAAGGCTTGTTGCGCTAAGCAGGCTCAACACCCTGGTGCCTGCTGTACGGCTGCTCCTTTCCAGGTATTGCACTCAGAAACAAGGGCTGGAGATGATCAGCTCTCAAATTAATCACTAAATCCTGACAGTACCATCATGAGGGGTGAAAAGCAAAGCAGTAGGTTGTCTAGCTGTGCATGGCAATTACACAGCTTCATCAAAGGCAGCGTTTAACACAAGGGTTTACACCAATTGAGGCTCTGTCCTCCCTGCTCTCAAAGGGCTGTTTGTGTGAGCCTGGGTTTGAGCTCTGTCCTGGGGTCAGCAGTAGCAGTCATTTTTCTCCTCAGTAGCTGGTGCAGTGCTGTGGTTTTGGCTTTCAGCCTGGGAAC
>JAOEHX010015566.1:0-14048 GCA_025448015.1 Bolborhynchus lineola
GAGACATTAATTTAATTTTTATATATATTACAAATATGAAGCATGACTAACCAAAGGCTGAAAAGCTCAAGCTTTTGTGCCCTTATGAAAAATATCTGAAAGCTGTTCCTGAGATGAAGAATTTTATTTTATATCCATTTATCAGCTTTCACAAATAAGAAATTGGCTCTATACTAGCTGTAGAATAATATTCTATGTATATATATTTATTTAAAAAACAGGATACTCCACATTTTAACTATTCATAATGTGTTTCTTCCTTTGTTTTATAGAATCATAGAATGGTATGGGTTGGAAGATCATCTAGTTCCAACCTCTGTGTTATGGTCAGGGAGACTTTCCACTAGATCAGGCTGCTCAAAGCTTCATCCAACCTGGCCTTTCCAGTTTGAACATTTATGTTGAGTATATTTGTATAAAATACATAAGAATTTTTTTGTTTGGTGTTTTTTTTTTTTGTTTGTTTTTAATACTGAGATTTGGCTTAACTGAATTTAAGATTCATCATTCATGAGTCCAGGCAAAAAAATATCCAGGTGAAAGTTATGTTTCGAAAGGTTTTTGTGAGCTATTCATGTTCAATCAGATGGTGAATGTCCATGATTGAGCAACTTAAGCTGAACATACTCTTTTATTAAACATATTACATAACCTTGCCTTTAAAATCTAAGGACACAGTTTTAGGCTTGGTTTTAGAACATTACTTTGCTTTATGAACTTGCTGAATGAAGCTGTTTTAAATGCTGACAGTATTTTCCTTATCATGCAAATAGTTTCAGGATTAAAATTCTTGTTTAAAAGTTTGAAAACTTTTTGAAATAAAAACAAACAGTTTTTATTTCAAGCTGTCATCATTCAGTTACAAAATGTTTGGGTTATCACACTGGTTTATGCAAATAAAAATAATAAAAATAAAAAAATCCAAGGCTATTTTACTGCTTTGTGTGTCAAATCTTTAAACATTTGCTGTATTCAGTTTGATGGCTTAGAAAGAAAAATAGCCTGTACAGTGATATAATCCATCTTAACTAACAATACTGTCATCTCCTCATCCATCTCCTTAGAAATAGTGACTTGGTTTAAAAATTAAAGAACAATCCATTGTATTATCAGTAAAATATTTAACCATTATAAAGAAACAGTGATCACCTAGCAATCCAAATAAAGTGCTGTTCTGAGAAAGCATCTACATCATTTGTGTGGTTTTATTATTTGTAACAGCAGATATTTCAAGTTGTGTTACAGACTGCATCCTAGAACCAAAATAGTCTCTGATATTACTCTTGGAATTTGCATAGAGCAACTTTGCATGCAGCCAGAAATGGAAATTAAATCATAGTCATAGCTGTAAAGTTTGTATACTCATGCAGCAAATTAAAAGGATCTTTTGATTTATGATCAGAGAGCTAGGAATCCTACATTTACATCAAGAAAGGTTTGCCCAAGACTTCTTAATGAATTTAGATTTGATAAACTACTTACGGAGGCTCCTTCAGAATGGAACTTTTCCATATAATGACCGAACACTTGATGTGCTTTGACTGAACAGCTGTGCTTTTTATAAGCAATATGCTTTTCTAAGATTTAGAACTGCAATTGTAATTAAAGAGAAATTAATTAACATTATTTTGCAGAATAATAGATGTCGGTGCAATTACTTTACCTGTGCCACTGAAGATGAAAATCGTAGATGAACCTGGAAATTATAAAGGCAATTATGCTTAAAATTAACTCCATGATAACCTGTAATAGTATTTATTTTATTAGTTAATAAATTAATAATAAACAAATTGCATTAAAATACCTGTTTCCCATTTACCCAATTTGTATTTTTAAGTGCAACAATCAGCAGGATATAATTGTGTCAACATCCTTCCTGAAATCTACAGCAAAATCTCACATTTTCAGTGGAGCTGGATATGGTCTAACACTGCCTTTCATTTTACAATTAAACTTTAAATTCAGACTGCTTTGGCCTGGTCAGAAAGCAAACATCTGTTAAACCCTGCGAACCATTTTCTGGACAGCCATCCCACCCCCATCACCCCCACAAAGGTGACATTGGCATGACATGGTATGTTTTATAGAACGCGAACTAGCCCTCAGGGGTCTTGCAACAGAGAGAAGTTTTGAATCAAACTGCATTGTGGCACGAATGTTCTGCTCCAAATGTTTTTTCCATTTGTAACTTAAATGTAGATGCAGTTTGTGGTTCTGCTTTGGTTTCTTCATCTCTCTTCAATGCTGCATTCCTGCTTCAACCCCCACGCTCAGATTGTGTGTAGCCTTGTTTGGACAGGCACCCTGTGAGCTGCTTTGGAAAGCTGATCCAACTCAAACTAACCTAGTTAAATACCAAAATTAATTAGCTTGCTCATTATTGACTGAAAGAGCTTTAATACCCACAGAGTTCCCTCCCTCCTACCCTTGCTGACATAAGTTCTACTCCTCTAAACAAAAAGCCTGGGAATGCATGCCTCTCTCGAACTCCCACACTGCCACTGGAAAACGAAAGGAACTGGGGAGAAGGAGTGTGCATAGCCACATGCCTACCTTACGCTCCAGTCTGCCAAGCCCTGCCAGTTTCGCCATCCATACCTGGTTCCACCTGTCCTTCATTCCTGTGTTTCTACTGCTTGGTTCTCCTACTTGTGCTTGCAAAAGGAATTCCGCAGTACAAAGGCTTACCCATAAAACTATGCAGATTTTTTAGGGAATAATGTAAATGTATCTCTATACTTAGACTGTAACTAAATAAACCTCTGTAACACAATAAGGCTTTCACCATATTACTTATGATATTTGACTTATATAATTCCATTGCCTTATTACCAGGCCACTTGTTAAGACCAATGCTTGTCCAAGTATGGAATTACAATTTGAGGCACATTTTTAAATACTGGGTTTAAGTCACTTACTGCGTGTTTTCATTAATAAAATCCAAGGCCTAGAGTATAGCTACACAGGTAGCTAACAGTCTCATTTTTAGCTAGCTGAATCTGTATACTAAATATCAAAGTAGAACTTAATACATTTGCATCATTTATAGTGTAGTTCTTTCCATCTCTTTATCTCTTTTTCTTTCATTTCTGCTTTCATAAGGATTTAAAGGACAAAACCAATGTCTAAATATTATTGAAGTGTAAAAACTTACTGCCCAATAAATGTGTGGGTACCCATCAGGAATACTGTGGCAGTGGGAAACACTGACTTGAACTAATTTTTTTCAAGCTCTGTCTCATGAAGTCCTTTCCCAGAGGTTACCTTGAGGTTGTACTGCTGGTGTGATCATGTACGGGTGCATATCCTACAGAAAATCCCACAGCCACGTGCTCTATTACACGGGACAAAACATAAATGAGTTGTCACACGTAACCGCAGCAATACAGCAACTGTGGAGGAACAGCAGAAAGTCAAAAACATTGGCAGAATTTTTTTACAGTTACAGTGGGATATTAATACCACATTTCCCAGATCAGGTTGGATTTCACACTCCCAACCATTTGGGAACATACTTTCACAAAACATTCATGAAGTGAACATAAAAAGTCTTTCAAGGGGCAGACTTTAGCACTTAACATTATTGCAAAAGAAGGAAGGCTTTCATTGAAGAAAGGTGATGGTCAAGAGGGTCTGTATGTAACACTGTGTACCAAATTTTCTCTACGCTTTAAATGCCAAATGGAATGTGCAAGCTGCCTATAGGACAAGGAAACTCAAAAAATTATCAGGCCATTGTCATTAACAAGTCACCACAGTTTAGGGTGGAAGGGCATATTCTGAGCTGATGAACAATGAACTCCATCAACTGCAAGAAAGATTCTTTGACTAGTCCTTGGCAGCCATGTACCGATGATTTCAATCCTCCACTTTTGCCTACTTTGACAAATAATTCTACAGACCTATTAGGTGGTCATATGCCGATCCAAATCACTGGCGAAAGATTCTCTAAGATCAGAGATTTGAGAATCTCACTCAAAGGAGACAGTGTAAAAAACCCCATATATGTAGTTTATACTTTCACGAGTTTTTGTATGAAGAACATGGCAATGTGAAGAGCTTCTTCTGTACTGATGCTGCATTCTGGAGAAAACCAACAGTGAACTATGTTAAAAGTCATGAGAACTGTTGAGTAAAAGGAAGAACTTATGTTTCAGGGCGTGTTCTTTTGATTAAGATGGAATGTGCCATGCACACTTAATGAGATCAAAAGAGAGATGGCTCCCGCGGTTGTCTTGAAAACCTCCCCATTAATAAAGCCTCCCTTTGAGCTCGGTGATCACAAAGTGCTCTGGAAATAAACATTCTATCTGCCCTGTAAAACAGCTGAACAGGCACAGCTCACTTCTGGCCTTGATGGCTACAGCAGCCCCTGGCAGGCACTTAGCCCTGCAGCGCGGCCCCACCGCGGGCAGCGGGAGGGCTCCACTGCGCCGCCGCTGCCTCTTCCCTTCAGGCCGGTCCGCCCCGCTGCCGCAGGACCCCCCGCCTCGGGGCCGGGAGCCCTGGGGAGCGAAACATAAACGGAAGTCCGCGGGCTCGAACCCCCGAGGAAGCTCTGCCGGACATGCGGGGACCCGAGGCCCGGCAGCAAAGGCCCCGCCACACGGTGCTGCGCGCTGCCTAAGGATCCCGCTGCTCCCCGGTCTCGCCTCCACCCTCCCTGCGGACAGAGAAAACGAGCCGGAGAACAGGAAGGCGGCCGGGGCGGAGGTGCTGCCCCGCCGCAGTTCGGTGTCTGCCGGCTCCGGGACAGGGGCGGGCCGGCAATGCGGCTCACGGGCGGCGGCAGCCACCGCCGCCCCGCTCCTGCTTGCTGGGCTCTGGGCTCTCCCAGCGCCGCCCGCCGCCGTCCTACGGGGTATGTGTGTGTCAACCGCCGGGAGCAAGAGGCGGCGGTTCCTCGTTTGGGGTTCATGCCCAGGTCTGCTTGGTGCTGTAAGGATTTCTACTGGCAGTTACTCGCTGTAGTTACCTACTAGAAATGTAGTAAGTCCTCTGGTTAGTAGGTAGTGTGCGTGTGTCAGGAAGATTTAGTGAGTTAGGGGATTCATAGGCTCTGCTTTTACATTGAGGAAGTAGGATTTTGTATTTCCTCTAAGCAGTTTTAGACTTGCTCTTGTAGTTCTTGGTGCACACCTGGTTTTCATGAGCAAATACAACCGAAATTAACATAAATTTACTGTTTATTCCTCATGTACTACCTAGCAAGACCTATCAGTGGGTTCTGCAGTTGTGCATGGTACTTTGCACTTGAAAGATGTTACCAGGCGTATTTTGAACGACAAAGGGGCATCTCATTAGAGGTGTGTGTCGTGGAAAACACCTGGAGCCTCGAGGAGAGTGCAAGGTTTTACACTAATGTCAGTGAATTTCAGCCCAGTAATGACTACTGAAACTTCAAAACCCCTAGCTTTTTCTTTTACACCAAAAGGGTTTTAACCGACTAATGAACAACAGGCACAGCTCAGTGAAGTTAAAGGACGCCTTCTGCTGATCTCGAGAAACTTTATATGGGGCTTGGGAAGAGGCAGGGCCAGAGCAAAGACACAAACCTCGGGTGTGCCATTGGCTGCTGCTGTGTCTGTGTGAATTATAAATACATGTTAGTTCTTCTCTTCTTATGTCTTAGATCTTCTGGCATGCCTTTGTTGTGAAGTTGTGGTCCAAACACATAAGTATCACTGGGACTACAGCGTTTCTTCATGGATCACGCAATTATTCTCCTGCTTTTGTTGAAATACTTCTTCAAGGTAAGAAAAATACTCCCTTTCCAGAGGGTGGATAGATATTCTAATTGAATGTTAAAAGTTCAACGGTTTGTGATTTGGACTGCTGCTTTCTCATTCTAGCAGTCACAGGGAGCTCTCACTTATTGCTACTGAGCGTTATCTGTCTTATTTAAATTGTTGGCAGCTCTTTTTAGATCCCTGAATCAGCTTTATTGCTTGATGCTCCTGGTTTAATGTTTTTCCCTGGAAGATGTAAGAAATACCATCATCTTTAAGTCCTAAGCTAACTTGTATCACTGTATCACTTTTTGGGCACTGCAGACATGCGTGGTGATGGTGGCAATTCAGGGTCATTCTGTGAATGTGCTCTGGCTATACCTTTAGGAGGTGTACTTCTCATCCAAAACTGCCATTTGTGTGTTAGCCTTTTGTGTTTGACTGTTAATTGAAAGAACACCATAACAGGAATCACATACATCTTTCTGCTTCATTTTCCTGTATCTACCTGTATTTAGTTTTTGTATGTGTGATCTTTATTTTAAAGGTGGCTTAATGTGCTTTGCAGCAAAGGTGACTTAAAAGCTCTGTCAGTTACTTATACAAATACCATTCCCTTCGTTTAGAGAAAAGAGCCATGGATTTTGGAGTGGTGAAATGCTGCTATGGTACAAAGCCTTCTGGTATATTCCTCAAGAATATCCATATAGTGTCTGGTTGTGCTGGCCAATTTTGAGCTTGAGAACAAGTGCATTTTGTGGAAGCCACCATGCAGCAGTCCGTGATCTGCCTTAGTTAGGGAAGCTTTCCTGGCAGTTGCAGAGTAGTAGAGAGTGCCTGGCTGTTTAGGATGCTGGAATGGGGTGAAGTAAAAACTTCAGTGAGTTCCGTATCATTCCTCCAGCACTGGCAAAAAGCAGATCCCTGGGGAGGACTGTAAAAATAGCATAAGGTGCGAATTACCTGTACTGGGTTAGTTTCTCACCATTTCCTGCATAAAGACTTCTTGAGATGGATATAGTAGCAGTGCATTTTGTGAGCTTATATAGTTCTCTTCTATGATCTGGTCTGTCCTTTTCTGAAGCCCAGTGAAATTTCTAATAGGCTAATTTTAAGCTTTGTCAGATAAACTATTTACTTTGTGAAAAACTGACTCTTTTTTTTTTTTTGCTTTGAATTTGGAGCATGCCAGCTACATTTTATCCTTCTCAGTTCTTACACTTGAAGAGAAAATGAAAAACTCAATCTCTACTCACTTCTGGCTTCTAAAGGTTGTATAGACCTCTTGTATTTCTCCTGTCTCTTCTTCAGCCTGAGAGGCCGGCTTGAGTTGTATGTTGAGAAGTAATCAGTAGCAGAAGTCAGTAAGCGTTTGTTGTTAGGTCCCCTGGCTAGGTGTGTAGCTAGCCTGCAGATAGATTTGAACCCTAGCTCCTTGTAGTCAGTTACTTATTTATTCTTTTATTTAAAACCGCTGCAGTCTTTGGATAAGGTACTGACACGATGCTGGCAGCAAAAAGGAACATTATAAATCCCTCTCTAAGTATAGTGAAATTTCTGTATACACTTGCAGATTTAGTTCTTTTTTTTTACTTCTAGGAGTATGTATTTATGAACAGTAAAATGGCATATAGTGATGCTGATGGTGGAAAATTATTAAAAGCCGTTAATTCAATTACTGCAAATACACTTTTTAATTCTCTTTAAAAGCAAATTTTCCTACCCTTTAGACTGATTCTTAACGAATACGAACCAGCTATACACCTGTCAGCTAAAAGTCTGCTACTTTTGCTGGAAAAGTGCTCCTTAAACTCTTTTGTGTATGACATAAATATTTGTCTGGTATGTCAGTTCGGGGACTTCCAAGAGGTTGTATGTACCCTATTATAAATGGATATAGAGGCTAAAGGCTTTATAAACTTTACAAAGTTTCTACTTTTTAAAGTATAACCTAAACATGGAACATTAAGGTCTTTGCAGATTTATAGTTATGTTAGTTTGATATTAGTTAAAGGAAGGTACCTGAAACCAAACAGAACTCCAGAGTGGTTTTGCTTTTTATGGTGTTTTGTTTGTTTGGGGTTGTTTGTAGGGTTTTGGTGTGTGGTAGATTGCTTTACAGGACAACACTAAGTAATACAATAATAAAAGTCCTATTTTTTATTTTAATCTAATAGTATCCTTATCTGACTTCTGGGTTGTTTTTCTGAATTACATTTTGAGTCCATTGCTGAATGATGGTATTTATTTGTCATCTGATTTCATACAGGAAATCAAACTAGAACTTAAAAGAAAGAACTGCAGTCTTTTAAGAAATGTTACATAATAGAGATTGGCATCACATGCCCCAATTTCCCTGAATTTTAGAGCTGACTCAAGTTTATATCCTGGTAGATAAAAGCAGCCTGTGAGTTTCTGTTCCAGATGAAATTCAAACACAGAAGAAACCTGCTTCTCTAAAGAGCTAATCCAGAGTCCTTCAAAGGCATGTAGTTGTTAAAGAGGTACTGTCAAAAATATGTCAAAACTGTGTAAGACTTGTATCTAGAACGAACTGACCTCCGTAAGAAGTTGAAATGTTGAACAAACCTCGTACTGCCATGTCTAAATTGGATTGGTAGGGAGGTGTTCAGTAAATTATTTCTTTGCCTCTTGAATGCTGCTGTTTCTTGGGAAGCTCTGAAGGTGATGCCACCAGAGTCCTTACCATGTAATGTGAGAACAGGACTGAGACCTCCAGCTTCTGTCTGAGTGCTGTGTTTGCAATACATACACTGCAAGTGAAATCTCTGTCCTGTTGTCTAAAATGACAACAGACTTCTCTTTTCCTAGCAGGGCATATTTGGGTCAATTGATGTGGTTTGGCTACCTCTAGATAGAGAGAGAAAAGTAGAACCTGTGCCTGCAGAACTTGTAAGGAATTACGAAGCCTCTGTGTGTCACACAGTAGGGCTGATGATGCTGGTTCATATAGGAACTGTTGCTAGCTGACAAGTTCTAGGTAAAAGCAGTTATTTAATTGTTAGAGGTACATTTTCTGTGTTGTCTACTGCACTCATTCCTGCATGTTTCTGTTACAGGGTTCAGAGAATCTAGACTGTGGCCAAATGAAAAAGCCTGCTGCAGCTATTCTGATGGAATGGACTGAATTTCCCAAAGGAGAGGATCCAGATTATTATATTGTAACATACCAGCGAGCAGATGGTTTCAGTCAAAAAGTAAATTTTGTTAATCTAAAGGATAAGTAGTTCCATATGTATTTAAGCTGTAGGTAGCAGTCATTAATAGCATTGTGAGTTTGTTTATGAAAATATAATGTAAAATAGCAAATAAAGAGGAGGTTTGGAAAAATTACACTGAATTCTGTAATTCATGTCGTTTATTTATATGCACTCTTGCGGAGTCCTGTTGAAGCCATTGGGACTGAAAAGACTTGAGTCTGGTTGAATGCTTGATAGGCATATGTTCAAAGTAAAGAATATGCAAGTTCTGTTGTTTGTAGGAGGATTCTGACTTCTCAAGGATAGGCACAGACACTACCCCCAAATCTCTGTAGGAAGTCGTTATTCTTATTTTGAGCCCAGGATATTCTGGACCTCAAAAGAAAATATGGGTATTTTAATATGAAGGTGTTTATTAATAGTTGGATTTCTGAACGTATTTTGGTTTAAACACATTGGGTATATTGCAGTGTAACTGCAGCCTTACGTTTGACATGCTGTGATATAAGCTACCCTTCTAAAAACTTCATACATCATTTATGAATTGCATTTTTATTGCTTTCACTATATCCAGAATTTCTTTTAACTTGCAGAATGTAAGAAACATTTCTAAAGTTGAACAGAAACCTGTCAGTACTACAGTTCTGCTTGAAGAAAATAAGAAGTATGATATTACAATAAAATCCCTAAAAAATAGCAAAATCTTAAGTGCAAAATCATTTAAGACACGTAAGTAAAGTAGCACAAATAATATTTTGGTATCATTATACTTAGTCTACTGAAGATGAAAGAAGTAGGGCTAATCCTGCACTTCCTCATATATTTAGGATCTTTGCATGAGTGTATGTTTTCAACAATGAAGAGTAAAAGGAATTATTTTACATAACCCATTTGGTTAGTGTAACAATTCTGCAGTATAGGACTGATGTAAACGTTTTGGAGATTTTTAAATGTTACCGGCTTTGCTATACTACAGCACTTCTAAAAGAAGAGATTTATGAAAGAGGACGATGGAGAAAGTTACTTAAAGACTGGCAATTTCATGTCAATATACAGTTGTGATTGCTTGTCTTATATAAATTAAAAATATTTAATATTTTTGTTTCTGCTTGGTGGCAGTCCCTCTTTAAAAAAGGTTAATGTGTAGCTAGAGGATCTTAGTACTGTGAGTAACTGGGACAGCTTTTCAGTATAAGAGTTTGTGGGTCTAGCCACCTGAAAATCCCGTCATTTATAGCTGTAAATCTGTTCAGAACCACAAGTCTCACTGATTACTAAAATGAAAGTGCTTCTAACTTAATCGTGTTAATTGCTTTACCTTTGTGCACATTACATGCTCATGCTAACTTTGGAATACAGACGAGGACCTGAATACATATAACATCACTGAGAAAAATATGTAGCAAGCTGAAAACATTGCAGCAGTCATTGACTCTGTTGAAAGCATGTTCAGCAGGCTACAGGAAATGATTCTTGGTTATGCAGTTAATGTGTTATGCACTTGATGTCTATTACTAAACTGGTATTCTAGCAAAGTGTACTTTCTCAGTTAAACACTCCTTAAACTGTGCACTTGTATTTCTGGTTGCTTCAGACATAAGTTTACATACCATGATAGTAAAGAAGAGCTTATCTTCCTTTAATGGCTTAGTAAGTATTTTTCGTTCTGACACTACTTTTCTTTCCCTACTGTGTGTAGTCCTCATCACTTCTTAAAGGAAAAAAACCCTAAATATTGATGCAGCAGTACTTTGAGGTAATTATTCCCTTGTGGTAAAGACAGTATTTTTCTTTTTTCTTTGCCTGCTAGGTGGAATGTCAGAAAATGACATCAAAACATTTGTGACAGCAACTACAGTGTCTTTTAACTGGAGTACAGTGACCAAGGAATTTTCAGTTTCAGTTTTACTGAATGATACTTCTCAGATTATAAAAAGCCACAACGGATTCCTTGTATGGAGCAATTTGACACCTGCCACATTATATACATTTAAGTTTATTTTTGAACAACTGCATCTTGAGTTTGTAAATGTGTCTCAGTCACTGGATGTTCAAGTTGAAACAGGTATGTATTAGAATTTGTCATTGTTGCACTCAGGATTTTAAAGGAGGATTGATTTGTAATTACTGTATTTTTGGCATTTGCAGTTGTGATTTAATTAAATGCTGTCATCATCAAAATGTCTCTATAATTATAAAAAAAATCTTGAACCATACCTCTGCCCTGAATGGCACAGAATATTATTTAAATCCTGTCCTTGTTCACCTGTAGGCACGTGTTCACAAGGGTGGGTGGCATTCCAAAGCAGCTGCTATCAAATGAGTAAGGAGAGCAAGATGTGGAAAGTGGCACAACAAATCTGTGAAACATCTTCACGAGGGGCACATCTTCTTGATATAGGGAGTAAAGAAGAACATGGTTTTATTTTGTCTTATCTCCAGACAGTTAGTCAAATAGTCATGTTATGGATGGGTCTTAACGACCTAAAGGTCAGTATGTGTTATCTTCTTTTTTATTATGTGTGTGGGAGCAGGAGAAATTTGATACATAGAATCCAAATCTTTGGAATAAAAATTGCAACGTAGTAAACTTGTTTGCATAGCTGTTAGTAGTTAGAAGAGAAATCATTATTTCTTCCTATTACGAATACTTAAAATACTTAGCAGGCCATAGCAGGAAAAATAAAAAAGACATTTTATACGTAAACTGGTGTTTTTCGTATTTCACAGGGGCGTTGTTTTGCCTGTAGGTGGTGCTGCATTACCACATTTTAAATCTTCCTTCAGACGGCTATCAAAGTCTGGGGCTGGCTCTCTCAGTTTTCATGCAGGTCTCAGGTGTTGAGTATTGAGCTTAGCAAGGTCTGTCCGGATTGGGTGCTGGAGAGGCAGCAGAAGAAAGGATTAGAGCAAGGTATTTCTTGTAAAAAGTTTCTGTTCCTCATAGTTGGGTTACAGGGGTTCTTATTGCCAGCTCTGCTGTTACTAAATGACTTGGTATGGTGTGGTGTGTGATCAGAAAACAGCTATAGAGATAAATAAAAGTATTGGGAAAGCTCCCAGAAAGATGGGAGTACTCTGCCAGAAATGTGGGAACCAATCTTCTTGTGTTTGGCTAAGTGGAAACTTCTTTTGTGGTAAGTATCAGAGGGCTGGGAGAAAGCCACTGGGTTTTGGTTGGGAAACACTCTGAAATTTAATGCTTTTTTTGGTCAAATTAATTAAAATGCTGTGAAAAACAGTAAAAACATAGTAAATATTATTTTAAAGGGCAGGAGGGTAGGTGGTAAACGTCATAGACAGAAAATGTCTTTTTGGCTGAATCCGTTAAATAGCTTAATGGGCTACACAAGTCAGAATGGGATAACTCGGCAAAATGAGGAAATATAAACTTGTCTAGGTTTATGGGCAAAGAAGCGCTCTAACCCTTCTGCTTAGTAAAGCACCTGAAATACATGTCTTTACATGTTACTGCTTTTTGCATGAGATTTTTAGAGTTGCTGTAATTTTTACACCATGGTGATATTAATTGTAACTGTTTGAGGATTTTAGAATTAAGGCAGTAATTGTAAGGTGCTGCCAGAAATAGATGTCCTATGAGAACATAATATTTTTGCATGCTGGAAAGAGTGCTGGAAAGGATGCATTTTCTTTTTAAACTCTGATTACACGGAAAAGAGTTAATTGCCTGTTTGGAATTTCAGTGTTAGTCAACTGTTGAATCATTACTGCATTTTTATGCTTGTGGGAGTGCAGTCAGTCAAATGAGCTAGATGAGTACCTTGTTTAAAGAGTAGCAAGGCATAATAATATGCTTTGGTTTTCAAGCACTTATGTCTGAAATAGTTGTACTTAATTAGTATGTTCGAGTACTGGCTGAATATGTTACAGTCTTTGAAAGTGTCACTGCTTTCATTTGCTCTCATCTTCTGAGAATCCCAAACTTCAATTGTACCAAATTTTACTTGCTGCAGGAGTTCAAAGATCTCGGGACTTACTCTGGAAATCACAGGACTTGGTTAGAATCTGAGACAGCAAAGATTCAAGTACTTTTTCTTTCATATTTGAACCATTAGGGAGGTACATTTCTGGTTACAGGTTTTTTTCTCCCAGTACCTATGGGATTTGAAATATTCTATGAAAACAAATTGGAAGTGTAACCTACTCAGATTTCAGAGGCCTCAGGAAAACTCCAAGCACTGTGACACAGATGAAAATTTACGACACTGAGAGCAGGACTTGGTTTATAGCATCTGTGTTCTCACAGTTTCTCTTTAATCCTATTTTGATCTGCATTTGCATTCAAACCCTTCATGATGAAAGTGAGTATTCTCGTGAAAGGCAGCAGGGACCCAGGAGATGTAGGTCAGTGCACTGGCTAAGAACGAACAGAGCATTTTGGTGATACCCTCTTGTCTGTCCTGACACTCTCTGCAGTTCTTCAGAGCTAGGAAAGAGAAAAAGTAACCAAACACTGTTTACCACGGTTTCTCTTGCAAATCCTGCTACAGAGGTTTGTATCATAGTAGTATCTTGTCATTTTCCATGCCTGTAGTTAACTGGTGCTCAGAAAGACCAGTATAAGAAAAAGATATGCATTGACCTACATAGTACTTTAGAAACAGCAGGCTGGCACACAAATCTTCCTGAAAGACAAGTTGAATTATTTCATATTGTTGAAAATCTTTTTTGCCTTCTTGAAAAAATGAAAGGCATCAGAGGATTTGATTTGATTTGATTTTTTTTTCTTTTTCAATTCAATTGGCTTAGTCTCAACAAACAAATTTTTTTGTTGTTTTATGAGAGAAATAGTAAACATCTTTTTTTATATCTCCTTCTGCCTTTGGAAAATCTTTAACAAAATGGAAAAGTAATGGAAGCCTTGAAATTGTAGTGGTACCTTGCTTTTTCTCAATTATAATACTTAAAGCATTTACTTAGGTTGTAGGACCATGTCATGGGTTCAGCAGTAGCAGTCATTTTTCTCCTTCTCAGTAGCTGGCGCAGTGTTGTGTTTTTGGCTTTCGGCCTGGGAACAGTGCTGATAACACCAATGTTTTTAGTTATGGCTTAGTGATATTTGGTCTGGCCAAGGACT
>JAOEHX010015566.1:15234-33357 GCA_025448015.1 Bolborhynchus lineola
TTTACCCCTGGTCCTATCAGTACAGTCCCTAATGAAGAGTCCCTCCCCAGCATCCCTATAGGCCCCCTTCAGATACAGGAAGGCTGCTGTGGGGTCTCCATGCAGCCTTCTCTTCTCCAGGCTGAACAGCCCCAACTTTCTCAGCCTATCTTCATATGGGAAGTGCTCCAGCCCCCTGGTCATCCTCCTCTGGACTTGTTCCACCAGTTCCATGTCCTTCTTGTGTTGAGGACACCAGAACTGAAATATGTTTGTCTTTGAAGACAAAAATGTTTTAATGATTTTCAATGTTGGTTTGTTTTTTGTTTTGTTTTGGGTTTTTTTTCTTCTTTTTTTTTTTTGTGTTCTTTTTCAGTACCTCTGGTACCAGAAAACTTCACATTTAGTGTGCATGATGTCATGACAGCTGAAGCTGTATTTACATGGAGTGATATGGACATGTGGCTTAAGTCAGGCTTTGCACTTGTAATGAAGTACTATTCTGATCAGAGTAAACCATGCATTCTGAACTTGCCTGTGAATACAACTCAAACAAAAGTTGTGCAGTTGTCCCCTGGTCTTCACTATAGTTTTTTATTAGCAGCAAGGAACCCAAAAGGGGCACAGACTGTTTTAAGTCCAATTCTGAAGGTAGAAACAAGTAAGTTACAAAAATAAATAACCAGATAATCATACACTTCTTTTATTTTTCCTTTAATTACACGGCTTCTTATGTTGAAATATTGTCTAAAAATATAAGTAAGTCTGAACATGAATTCTCAATGCAGTTTGCAGAGTAGATTGCAACACTGTCACTTTGTTTTGTGGTAATATGATTTATTGGGGTAGATGAGGAAAAACACAGGAGTTTTCAGTGGCTGCAAGCAGAAAGCCAGCTACACCTTCTGTGAAGTATGTTTTCAAAGATCATTCTTGCCATGATTTTACTCACTGAGTTCCTACTCATGTCCAAAGGCAAAGCTGGCTGTCAGAGTAGCAGTAAGGGATTTTTGACCATGCTGATGAAACGCAGAAACATACTTTCTAAACTGAAGTAAAAGATTTTGTTGGAATTCAGAAAGGAATTCACAAACTGATAAATGCAGTTAAGATTATGACAGACTTTACAGTTTAAAAATACATTGTGTTTTGAACTGCAGCAGTATGTAGTGTGGCATAAGAAAAATTAATGAAGTGATTAACTTGTGTTCTAATAAAATTTAGCTGAATGAAGCCAAGTGAAACCTGCCAGCTGGTAGGGATGAAAAATGTTCTCAAAGGGGAAAAAAGCACTTCATGGTCACAAATTTATGTGCAAATCCTCTTCATGTTCTGTTTCTGCCCTAATGTTTTTACCAATTCTGCAAGGCAGTCCAAATACAAGAGAGGTCTATTGTCTTGAAGTCAGAACAAAATAAGTTGGGTTGTTTGTTTTTTTTTTTCTGTTAGAGGAAAGAAGCTGTTCCTTTTCTGCATCAAGTACATTTTGTGTATTTGCATCATCTTCTCCTGAGCTGCTTTAGTGCACTTGATAGACCTCTTATTTCTTGTGCCTGCCTCTCTGCTCCCTAATCTAATGGTTTATTTTCTGTACATAAGACCTTGTAATGCACATTGGCCTTTATAGTGAAGGAAAGATATTCTTGCTTTCTCTTGTGAGAAGCAAGTATGTGTTTTACCTGAGAAATCAGCTTTTCAGCTGTAACATTGCTATTTACAGAAACATGATTTTCTAGGCAAGGAAAATCAGACCAATTTACTGATTATTAGACTAGTGACTGAATTGTTGGAAGAAGTGTAGGAAACATGAAGTGTTTTAATATGAACAATTAAACTTTCTGAAATTCGTAAGTTATTGCCACTTAGTTCATTAAGACCAGGATTTAACTAACTTGGGTAATTCATACCATTTGTCTTAGATGATGTTTCTGATATGACTGAAATGCAAAACAGGACCTCGGTGGGGAAACAGAGTTCTACATAGGAAGAGCTAGGTGATTCAGAGAGATCTCAGCTAGGAAGTATGGGTATCACCTTGTGTATCAATATTAGATACACTGTCAAAGTTGCTTTCATTTGCTTTAGTACTATTTAGCATGTATGTAAGTGCATGCTGTACAATTTTAATATAGCTTTTCAGACTGTATTAAGAAGAAGAAAGTTACTGGTAAAGTCATCAGAAGCTATTATTCCATTTCTATTCCTGATCTTCTTCAATAGGACCATTGTACTCCCAGAAGTTGGAGGCTACATATGTTTCATCTGCAGAAATACATTTAAAATGGAAGCCTCCACAGCATTCATCCAGTGCTTCATTTCATTACTACCTCATCAACATTTTGGATACTGAAACCAACATCTGGGAAGAGTTACCAGTTGAAAAAAGCAAGACTAC
The DNA here is from genome assembly GCA_025448015.1 of Bolborhynchus lineola. NCBI lineage: Eukaryota > Metazoa > Chordata > Aves > Psittaciformes > Psittacidae > Bolborhynchus > Bolborhynchus lineola. Next base: position 17,609 of record JAOEHX010015566.1, read on the forward strand.
AGTAGTAATAGGAAATGTAAAGCCTTATCATCGGTATCAGGTATACTTACAGAATGTGGCAAAGAAAGGAACTCTAAGCTGCCATGAGAAGCCTATATTAATCACAACAGGTGATGTATCTATTTTCTGGTTGGTTTATTTCACTAGGCAGAGTTTAGTTTTAAAATTCAAGATGCAAAAGTATTTTTAAGGACATATACAGATTGTGGTTTATTGGGATGTACTGGGGGAAAGCTGAGGCAATTTTTTTCTGTATTATATATTTACTGATTTTAACTTTCAGAACCTTCAAAAAGAGTGTACCTATCCACTTACTTATTTATCAGTTTACTTACAGCACATGAGTATGTGCTAAAGAAGTGGCATCCTTTTGGATAAATACAGATTTATGGTTTGTATGTTTAATTTTCGCAAAGTCGAAACATAAACATGAAGTCTCGAATTATGTAGGTGAAGACAGGTTAATTTATCTAATCGTCGATACTGTGACTCAGATTGTATATTCTTTTTTCTTGCTCTTTTTATGTCCAATGGAAGAAAATATGCTTGTAAAATAAGTCCCTATTTGTCATGAGAAAACAGAAAGCAGAATCTGCCTGTTGCAGGCAGTTGTCTAAAAACTATTATCAGGAACAATTAAATGAATTAGTAGTTTTAAAATAATGAAAATTCTGGAAGATAACCCGAAAAAGCATCATTGGAAAGTAATTGTTAGTAAGTTTGATCTATAGTTTTATACTGACATCTTTTTCTTTGATGAAGCTGTCAGTCCACCTACAGATGTTTATATTCACCCAGAGGATGTACAGGAAGAGAGTGTAATCATTCACTGGAAGCTGCCACAAGAGGGTCAGGAATCCTACATTCAGGTGAAACCCAATACAGACAAAGGTGAAACTAAGAAGTTTCTGTTAAACAATAAAGAAGAATTGAAGGTTGATCTCCTAATTCCTGGAATGTCTTATGAAATAGCAGTTGCAAGTGTAACTAATGGAAATATGAGTGAACTGAAGACCATTCAATGCACTTTAAGTAAGACATCATTTAATGATGGAAACTATTGACTAGAATACAGACAACATCAGTTTCATTATCATTATTATAATCTAACAGATTTGGTAGACTGAGTCAATTTTCTAAATAGCGAAGGATCAGATCTAGAATATGAAATACACTGATCCAGTCCTAATTGATAACAGCACTGTAGATGCTGTTAACTTTCAAAGAGGGTGCAGCTTTGGAAAACACATTGGTAGTACTGGTAACTGCAATGAGGACCACAGCTGTGAATCCTGTTACCACTGACAGAGGAAATTTGGTGAATCATTGATTTTCATTGATGAAGATATTGGAATTATCAAAATGAATTATTTATTGATGGAGATGCATTAGTTGCTCTGTGAACTGTGAGAAATTTCCCTGCTGTTGGTAAGAGAGTGCTGGGAAAGGACTTTAAGAGTTAGAAGTACTGGTAGTTGAAAGGTAAAAGCTTTACATTGTTTATTGAAGGATCTTTCCTGTTAGTCTTAGTTTACAAAGATGTTGAAATACTTTTGGCACAGTATACAATTTCTGGCATATGTGAAAGGAATGAGCAGGATTCACTTATACATGTGGTATTCAAAGGCTGCAGCTGTCAGGTTATAGATATATGAAATGCTCTGTTATAATTTTCCCTAAGTGATTGCAGTATTTTGGAGGGTAGCAAGCTTAGTCTTTTCCAGATTTTTTTATACAGGAGTAGACTTAATACCTCATTCAAAGACACAGGAGACAGAAAATTCTAGATGGGATTTTTCACAGCTGTCAGAGCCAGCTGTAAGGAAAGAAAATAAACACATCCGTGTTGCGTCTATCAAATATAATTCTCCATGCTCATGTCCCTGTCCACATACACATTTGGGTATATTTTTTTGGCTATCCTTTACCTTCTTGGTGTGTGTGTGGTTGAAATGTTNNNNCATTGGTTGATACCTTTGGAAGCCTAACTTGCTTTGATTCATAAATCATTTTTCAAAAATCTCAGGATTCTAGTAATAAACACCTAAAAATATCAGGTTGTTTATTGTTTCTGAGCAATGATAAGTTTAACTGTGGTAGTTACTAATTTGCACTGGGCAACCATATTTCTCAGGGCAGATGCTTCAAATTTATTGTGTTTTTTTCATTGAATTTATTTGCAATTGATTTAACAGGTGGCATTTTTCTTCTTTTAGAGCCCAAGCCTGTTCAAATTGTAGTTCCTTACATGCTTTATAGCAATGCTGTGGTATTATTTGTTCGTATGCCTGATACTGGAGTATTTGATGGCATATATGTTACAAGGAAAGGAGGCCCTAATGCAACATTCGTTTTAAAAAGTGATGGTAAAATAAAAATTGAGAACCTTACATCAGGGACAGAATACGATTTCTGTGTCTCAACAAAGAGTGGAAAAATGCTGAGCTCCTTTTACCATGTATCTGGTGTAAAAACATGTGAGTATTTAAAATTTAGTCCTATAAAATTGCACCATATAAAATTTTTACTTATAAACTCTTTTGACTTTATTTTTATTTCAGTGCAGTAGAAAAGATAGACTGTTTAAAAATCAGCTTGATACACCCATGTAAACAATAACTATACTACTAACACTAGCTGGTTTTTAAACAAGAATATAGCTATCTGATAAATTCTAAACTAAATTGTGTTTTTTATATCAAGTCTATAAAATGTTTAGCAAGTATTTCAGGAATTTAGGCTGCATTAAATTGTCCTTTTGGGAAACAAGACACATTTTAACTATTTGTTTTAAGTAAGAAGATGAGTATCAGTCGAGTTAGTGCTGTATCTTGAAATTAGTAAGTTTATTCTTTAAGCAAATAATAAAAGCATTGAAATTCCCATTTTTAAGATAATAAATTCAGTAAAAGACATTTTAAACAGAATTATGGGAAGGGGACACCTTCTAGCAAGGCCTTTAAGAAAGGAGTTTTAATAAAAACTTAAAAACTGTTTAAAACTGTTACCTGCTGAAATTCTATATTTGCGCTTTCCTACTTTTTATTATAGTTAGTCATACTTCCAGAAGTTTTTCTTTTCCTGTTTTATCATTTCATTTGAAATTCTTTTATGCTCCATTTCTTTCAGAGTAGAAAAGTTATAAAAAGAAAAATTAAAATAGGATAAAAATAAACAAGGAATAAAGAGGAGAATAAGGACAAGACAGAAAAAAATCTTCCCCAAACAGTGAAAACCTTGAAAACTGATTTTTCTTAAAACACAGTTTTAGTAAAAACTTGGGTTTTGATTGCTCTTCCAAAAGCACTTCCTAAATTTAGCATGAAACTCTCCTAGAACACCTAGTTTTAGTCTGTCTCTTCTGTCTTATATCATACAAGACTATACTTAATAGGGATAAAGTGTACTTGTGTTGTGTGGTGTACTCAATTCTGCAGAGCTGTTTGACAAACTTTAGATACATTCTGAGTGTTGTGGTGATGGTATTGGAGGAATTAACTATTATGGAGTGCTTTCCCACCTACAAGTTCCAGCTGTATCCTCAGGGAGAAATGCATGTTCAGCCCCATGTAATTTTAAGATAAACAAGCAAGCAGTTTTCTTTAAATAGTGGCTATATTATTTCACTGTTCTTTCTCATTGTTTTTCTAATTGGGAATATATTTGCATGCCTGAGATCTGATTTTTCCCTCTGTTTGCTTCTACTACTGATTGTGTTCACTTTTATGACTCCATGGGAGATGTAAAAAGTGTTGAATTGAATGAAATCTTGGATTGAACAGTAAGATGTTTTATGTTCTTCGGTAGGCCTGGCAGCTCCACTCAATGTACGAGAAGGTAATGTTACAGACACTTCAATACAGATTGCTTGGGACAGAGCTGATGGAGATTTTCAGCAGTATGAAGTTACATGTACAAATTGTGCAAGTGCTCTCAGGGTATGTTTCTTAGAAGACCACTTGTGTATAGGCAATGTGGTGATTTTCCAAAATCCTTTATTAAGTAATCAGAGGATAAATTAAAAGCTGTATTTCCCATTAAAATAGGGGGAGGTATTATTTACATGAGATAAGCAAACTTTGCAAGCTTTTCTGTGAAAGTTGTATTTGGTTTTCTAGGTCCAGAAGGTCAGGCAAGAAACAGCAACATTTTCCAACCTCACTCCTGGCAAGCTGTACAACTTTACAATTCGAACAGAAAAGGAAGGTTTCAGAGACAGTATTTTTGTGATGAAGGAAATAGAGACAGGTGAGACCACAATGTTGTCAAATTCAGCCTTTCTTGAGGAGTTGCCTGTTTATGAGGTTTATGCATTACAGGGCAGGAAGCAGTTTGGCTCTGGATCTTAAGGGTAACAGGAATTTACACATGCTACACATTACTACAGCGGTATCAGTCTGTGGTTCCTTGAGATAAGCAGAGGCATGACATAATCTTTGTGGAGTTTTCATTGCATTCTGATGACACAAGACCTGTCATAAAGTAATATATTTAGAATATATTCTAAAAGTTCATTTTTAAAGTAATGCATTTTTTTTAATTGACACAGAACCAAGCGCAGTTAAATATCTGAACTATAGCAGAGACTCTGAATCAATAACTGTTACCTGGCCACCAGCCCAGAATGCGTTTGATGGATATGTTCTTTCAATAAACAGTAAGGTCCTCAATGAGGAGAAGATGTTACTTTCCAGTGTAAGGTATGAGTATTACATTAAAAAAAATAACTGACATGAACTCAAAACAGATGTTTCAAGGTATTTAAAATAAGTAGCCTGAAGTGTTACTTACATGTGATACATATTTGATGTTTTAGTTGATACACATTACTATACTATTACTGTATTTTAAGAATTGTATTTTTATCAGATTACAAATCTCATGTGTTTGTGTTTGTGCAAACAAACAAAATACTGCACTGGAGTGGGCACCAGTAGACCTGTATGTAATTAGTTTAATCTTTTGAGACTTTCTAGTACTCGAACTTGATGTGAACCTTAGTGTGATGTATCCTATTTAAGATTTGATTATAGAGAAATAGTTTTGACAGACAGCACATACATACGTATAGACACATCATGTGTAAATGATATCCATGATACTATAAGGAATTAACATGTGAACACAAACGTGCATTTTTAAAATCCTAAGGAACACAATCTCTTTTTTTGATCTTTGTAGAATGTACAAATTTGGGAGTCTTCTGCCTGGCACTGATTTCTTAATCAGTATCGTGACAACAAATGGATTAAAAAGAAGTTACCCAACCATCATCAAGATTAGTACCTGTATGTTCACAATATATTAATAACTTTTCATGATTTCAGATAATTAGGGTTGTTACATTTTAAGGTATTGTCTAAGAAAAGCTATTCCTTATTAAATCAATGCATCTTAACAATGTCTGGATTAATGAAGATACGTCTTTTCAATGTAAAGATCCTTCAAAGTTACTCTGTAGTTAATGGGATTCTGCCAGTAGCTGAATCAGCAGTAATATTAGAGTGGTACAACTTTTCCATAAAAATATACAAACACTGATTTTATTTCTGATTCTACTGCTAATATGTAGAAGTGAATTTTATATATTTTATATTCTTCTTAAATACAAAATGAAATCTATTTCTAGACAGCAATAAAATAATGAATTACAGCAATGTCATCCTTAGGTGTCAAGTTCCTTAAAATTAATCTAGTTTATTTTGTTTTTAACTTTTATATTCACTCCTGTTTTTACCTCAGATCCAGATCCACCATCAGATTTGCAGGTGTTTGGGCAAGAAGAAAATACAGTCTATTTTTCTTGGAAGCTACCAAGAGGAGGATTTGATATGTTTCAGGTGAGATAAGAATGGGAGGAAACCAATGCAATCCCGTATGTATTTATTTTGGTAATTTCTCAATGAAATTATCATCATGTATGTACTGCAAATCCAGCAATAAATATGTGTCTTTACAACCAACGTAAGTATGGGAGGGAAATGCTGCTATAGGAGAAGATACTTTCTTTGACACTGGCTTGAACGACATCGTTGTCTCTAACTGGAGAGACATGGATTTGACTGATGGACCTTTTGATGTGAATTGGCTGGATGGTTGCACTCAAAGACTTGTGGTCAATGGTTTGATGTCCAAGTTTAGTGTTCCTCAGGGTTCAGTATAGGGACTGACACAATCCGCCATCTTTGTCAGTGACATAGACAGTGGGATTGAATGAGCCCTTGACAAGTTCGCTGATGACACCAAGCCATGTGGTACAGTCATCACACTGAAGGGAAGGGATGCCATCCAGAGGGACCTTGACAGGCTGAAGAGGTGGGTCAGTGGCCAGCCTCATGAAGTTTGACAAGACCAAGGGCAAGGTCCTGCACCTTGATCGGAGTAATCCCAAGTTCAGCTACAGGCTGGGTGGAGAATGGACTGAGAGAAGCCCTGAGGAGGAAGACTTGAGGTGCTGGTTGACAAGCTCAACATGAGCTGGCAGTGTGCGCTCACAGCCTGGAAAGCCAACTGTGTCCTTGGCTGCATGAAGAGCGACGAGCAGGTTGAGGCAGGTGATCCCACCCCTCTACTCTGCTTGCATGAGACCCCCACCTGCAGTACTATGTTCAGCACTGGGGCCCCCAACACAAGAAGAACATGTCTCTGCTTGAGCAAGTCCAGAGGATTAGGGCATTTCTCCTATGAAGACAGGCTGAGAGACTTGAGCTTGTTCAGGCTGGAGAAGTCTTCGGGGAGACCTTAGAGTGGCCTTCCAATACCTTAATGAGGCCTACAAAGCTGGAGAGGGGCTTTGCATGTTTTAGACGATTTTATAGGTTTTGTTTTTCTTATTTTGATAAGATTGGATGTGAAATCCAATTTTTAAGGATATCTTTTCTTAAAGTAATTCTCTATTGTTCAAATATTTTTGCTATTTCTACATTTCCTTTACAATTTTTTGAGTAGTGTATTACATATTAAAGTTGCATTTCAATGTTTTTCATACAGTAACACTTTTGGTTGTTCTTATAATTCCCTCTTAAATTGCTTGATAATTTTAAAGTATTTTTTCTTACTAAATGTTATTAAACTAAATGGGCTTTTAATTTTTATTTTTACAAAGAGGCTGTGTGTTAATATTTCATGCCTGGAATTACAGAGTGGCACTTCAGCACCTGTAGTTTGAACCACGTCATTTGCAGTGCTTAGCACAGAATCTGCAGTTATTTGTGTTCTTTCAGTTCTCTGGTCAGAAACAATCTAATCTACTGTGACATCTATATATTTTATCTGTGGACCACTGACGTTCAACCAGTCTCCATTTTGTATCCTCTCTTTTACCATTTGTCTTGTATTATCCTTTGCATTTTGTAGTCACTGTATGAAGAGTCATATGGTCAGTAAGATTTGGGACAGTAACCTGTTCTTTAAACGTGTAATTTGAATCAGTAAAGGTTTCAAGATATAGTCTTGTACGGTTAACTTACTTGACCAGTATATTCTTCATTATGTGGCACTACCATGAGGTGAAGTATTTTGCTTTAAGGATCTTAGACAGTTTATACCCCAATATTACTGTACCAAATTGTTTTCCGCCCTGTTCCCCATGACTTCATTTATATCCTTACCTAGAACTTGAAATCAGAGTATTCTTGGTTTAGTTTCTTGGCATTTCTTCTCTCTTCATTAGTGTAAAGTTGCGTTGATTTGAATGAATGAGAGTATCCAGTTAACTTACAACAGCACATTTTGCTGATGTAGCCTGGAGTATTTTTATGGGTATTTTTTACTGAATTTTAAAATTCAGTTATCCCATTCAAGTTTTGAACCTGTTCAGATGTACTTTGGTATGTGGTCAGGTTATTTTAATCATCCTGTGGAAAATAATTGTCATCTGTAATATTGATCTTTGTGGCACAGTATTATTGTTCAGCATCTCATAGGGCAAGCAGCCACATTAGACAGTGCTTTGTCTGCATAAATGAAGTTATCTTTAAATCTTTAATGAGAAAGGCTTCCGCAGACTGGTTGCTTAGTAAGGTGCACCTGCATAAAAGGGATCATTTTACTAACCGTTTAAAATTAATTATCCCAGCTCACCAACTTTCTATGCCATATATTGTAATTTGTAGAGCAAAGAGTGCACAAAAGGTGCTTTCCTACATTGTCTATACTAGATTTAAATCTTTAATTGCTTGCTTTGCTTCTAGTATTTTGCAGTGCTGTAACTCTAATAAGGTGATGACAATCTCCAAGACTTAGTGTACATTAACGGGTACTGTACTGGTAAAATACAGGGGGAATTGGTTTGTTCTTCCCCAAATGAGTAGCAGCTGACCCAGAGCGCTTTCAGGTCATCACTGCCATGCATAGAATATCCTTCTGTTGGAAGAAATAGAATGACAGGGCACGACACACTGATGTAGGCAACTGCAAACCTTCTTGATCTCTTAGTACTAACTGCATGCCTGAGAAACCTACTTGTGCATGTTGAAGATGCTTGTCTAGTGCCCTCCTCTGCAGTGTGCATTTTCCCTTTCACCAGTACAGTTATAAACAGCAGTAGCAGTATTTTATGTCCACAGAAAGGACTGTCAAAGGAAAAGGAATTCTCACAGCCTCTAGGGGTTAAATACCCAAATTGTAATTACTTATCTCCAGAACTTTTATACTCTGTAGTGGCTCTAAACCTAGTAAGTTTTCAAAGTGTACCAGGGAGTGTGGCTGAGTGGCTGATTCCTTGAGACTCTATTCAGAATTCCTATTTTTTCTTTAAAATGTAGAAAATTTTGTATATGTTGTTACATAAACAGGTATTTGGAATTTCTGAACATTACTGTTATGAGGTGGTATAGCCTGATAAATTATTTTTCTTCCATAGCTTTCGTATTGTTTGACGAATAATGGAAAGCTGCTTACCAGACCCGTTTATGACAGCAGAGTTGCAGTGAAAAACCTGACCCCTGGGATGGAATACCTGTTTCAGTTAAGGACGGTTAGAGGCTTGGATTCCTCTCTGGCTGTGGAGCAAAAAGTCATCACAAGTACGGAAATACCTTGTCTTTTGTTTTTTTTAAAAAACAGTAAATGTTCAGAGACATTTAAATCATTGTAGGTAAGTGACTCAAAAGGTTCACACAGTCCAAAATTACACTAGCTTTTGGGTGCAGGTTCTGCCTCCTCTTGTGATAGCTGTTCAAACAGGAGCCTTGCATGTAACTTGGTGGGTTGGAGTTGAGATCAATTGCAGCTACCTGTTTAAAAAAGGAGATAGACTCACAAAATTCTTCCAGCTCTAGCAGAATAAGGTCTTGCCAAAAAAAACATCTTTTACTTTAAGAATTACCTTGCATTTTGTTTACAGTTGTTCCTGCATCTTTTAAATTGTTGCAAGAACATGGTCTAAGACTGGAGTGTTGCTCCTGTACAAGGCTGCAGAATGCTTCGAAGAGTAGGAGGAACTGTGCTTCAGATAGTTTAACAAGGTCCAGAAAATTAACCCATATCTTGCATTCATTTTCTGTCTCTGAGCAAACATGGATTTTCCAACACTTTTGTGATACAGCATAAAAAAAGGAGAGTTTGTTTGTAGCAGAGTTTTAAAGGAATAAATTTATACTGAATTCTGGACTGCCAAAGCATAAGAAACGTAGCTAAGTGTAATCAGAAAAGAAATCAACCACCACATTTATACAGATGCATGTCACAGACCTCTCCCATCTTTGATGTATTTTCTGTGGTTTGTTTGGACTATACCTCCTTACCTGTTAATAGCCAAGGAGTCTCTTTGTGTAGTTGTCCAAGCATGGGTGACTCTGAAAAAACACAGATCTATTCCTGCAGATTCTTACTAATGAAAAATGCAGTGGAATAAACATCATCATGATCCTGAAAGTACTTTTTAGTCTCAAGCAAATATTTCAAGAGTACTGTGGATGAGTCCAGTATATGACTAGATTATGGATAGTTCATAATGTCAATGGCAAGCCTTGAGGATTTTTTTTGCTGAACAATCCAACCCTTAATGGATTATGCTGATGAGTATTTTTCAGAGCTTTGAGCAAGATAAATCAATGATCTGGAAGATTAGTTCTTTAGGCAGAGTGGAAACATTTTTCTTTCTATCCACAGGTGTGCTGCACAGATTAATGGAGGTGCTATTTGTAAATAATTATCTGTTATTTTAGGAATCTTGATATATCCAAAAGGAATATTTTAAAAAGGAAAAAAGGGATAATAAGCTGAAACTATATGACTTACTGTATCCCTTAGTGAAAAGATGGACAGGTTTCTAAAATTATATGGCCTGTGATGTATTTCGGAAAATTTTTAACTCTCTGTTTAAAAAAATCTCTGTTTACAAAGTGATCTGTTCTCATTCTGATTCACCAGTGAGAAATGTTACTGTTCTTACAGAAGATCTGATTAGTCTGGAATTTTCTTCTACGAATCATGTAGAGAACAGGAGGTACATGCTCAGGTTTTACCCTGTGCAGCATAATGGCACTGTTTGCTATATATTCATTCAAACACCTAAAATTCGTATGAATATTTCATGATGTTGTGAGCTCTAAAATCATTAAAATAATAATAAAAATGTACTTTTCTTATATTTTGATGACTATGCATTATTTTTTTCTTTATTAACCTGAATAATTTTTACTGTAGAACCAGCTGGGATATGCGGTCTGACATTAAAAGTGGTAAATACTTCCTCTGCAACTTTAATGTGGAATCCAACCATGACTAACTTCACATCTTACAAAGCATCTTTATCAAACAACACCTTTATAAAAAAGGTCAGGATTCCAGGAGCACTGACTGACTTCAGTGTTACAGACCTGACTGCTGGAGGCATTTATAATTTCACACTGCAAAGACTAAGAGGAAATATTGAAGGAGCTTCTGCTTCCATTGAGTTTGTAACAGGTCTGTACGACTTCTTGCTTTCTCTCCTTGCTGGTGAATGATAGTTGTCAATAACAACGCATATTTAGCTTTGCACATCTCACTTTGTAGAATAACATTAGAATTTCAGGAGATCTGGCATGTAATAGTTTGCAGTGGTTGTGGACACTACTTATATACTATTCAGCCTGCATCTAGTGACTACCAGAAACGTAATTTCTTTAGCTGTGCTGCATTTCTTTTGACAATTTTTAGTATTTTCATTATTTTTAAGGTCTTAACCTGTGGAGTTACACATGAGCTGTTTTACCTTTATCTGATTCCAGCAGGATGTTTTGCAGTGAGTGAAATTAGATGTTTACAAATGTTTGTGGAGTTAAGGCTTTATATTGTAAGTTGCTCCATTCAAGGCCTGTTTCTTATTAGATTTGTAATTAAAGCATAGTGGGGTAAAAATCTTAATCTTGACATGTGTCTGCAGTTTGCTGTAATGTAATAATGTAAAATACAGGTTAAATTTAAAGGGCAGAAATTTGCACCAGAACTACCTCAACCAATTTCACTTACTAATTTCTTATATTACTTTTGATAGAGTTTTTTGTAGCAATGAAATGTAGTGGCAAATCTGAAATGTGATGAATAGCAACACTGACTTTGCTTGCTCTGGGACATAAGCATAGGGACAGCTGTTAGCTTTGTGTGTTTTCCAAATTCAAAAGGAGACAGATGCACCTAGCTCTGTATTGCACAGGTGGATAAATTATACAGTATTATAGGTCAATAATGTTTGAATGACATATTGAAGAAGCTAAAATCTGGTTCATTGTTAGGCTTAGACTGGATGATACAGACTTAAAGGTGCATTTAATGTCAGAAGAATAAAACAAGATGGTGTGGCAGGAGTAGGTGGAAACTTGGCTTTAATAAGGGGAATAAAATATCTGAATTCGGAGGACTTAATAGACTTAATGGAATTATTGGGATTCCAAATACATGAAAAGTATAAAAGAGTTAACAACCCTGTGGCTAGCAATGGAACAAACAACAGCTATATCTTGTATTTCAACTGTAGCACTAGTTGTGACAGTAGTGGTGCTAACTTTAAAGTTGAGTACCAAATAAACACCAAGACTGTGCAGAGAGTCTTTGTTAACTGAACACTGGGTAAAGATACTTGAGCTAGCTCTTTACAAATGTGGTTGTTGGCACAGCTTACCTGGGAGATTGTCAACCAAGTCTCAGAGGTTGTACAGCAACTGTAGTATAATATATGGCTGTATCCAGGCTAATTAGCAATTATTTTTCATGTAGCAAGGAAACTGTTCTTGGACAATTTTATATTCAGTTGTAACTACTAATTTATTTGTGAAGAGGTTTATTTAAGTTAATGTCTTTTATTCCACAATTCTTTTTCAGAACCCGCAGAGCCAGAAGGACTTAAATTCTTCAATGTTTCGTCATATTCTTTTTCACTGTATTGGAGACTACCATATGGACATGTAGACAGATTTCATGTGACTCTTACTCCTGATCACGGTTCTGTTGTTATTCTAGAACTTGGAGTTAGAGAGTATCAAGTATGTGCATTTATTACAGGACTTGCATGGCCAGCTTCTCCTTATGCACTGTGCTGATAAGAAATTCAGGTTTCCCTCCTTACCTATTTAATGCAAATATTAATATGAAAGTATTAACAAAAAATTGGTGTGAGCAAGTTTCAGCATCCAGAGTTTGTTATGTAGGAGCAGGTAGTGAATTTGCCTTTTTAAACATGTGCTAGAAGGATACAGCCAATCATCAAAGGGTTCATGAATAGTTTAACGAAGGAAGGGCAGAGCTATTGAGTAATACAGACTCATTAATTGTGTACTTACCAGGACGATCTGTGCTTAAATCATTAATGCAGGCAATGTTTCACTGCTAACCCGTCAAGTAGAAAAAGGAGCACTTTTTGATTCTGCTCTCTGGAAAATATAATAATATTAAGAGAAACAATGGCTTTTCTTCTTGTTTTGCTTTTGTTTTTTATTGGATCTACAAAGATACAGGTATTTTATATAAATGCTTGCTAAAAGTTGTTAATTATGTTTATTTCAAAATATGGAGTAGCTTAAGAATCAAATGCTTTTAAGTTTTTCAGGCTGCTGTTATGTTTATTCTTTCAAAAAGGAATTTATAATGTTTCTTATTTACTCTGATAACAATGAAGATAGAGAAAAACATCTATATAAATATGTACCCTGACAGGTAATTCTGTGATAAAATTAAGGTTTTTTTTGTTTGTTAATATTGGATATTATACAAATCTTATGGAGGGTAGTTAAATAAGATGGCAAAATACTGTAGCTAACAGGCGTAAGCTTATTTTTACTCTTGCAAATACTGTTGTATTTCTAAAAGCTTATTAATGTCAGTTTCAGTAGTGGAGTGCTTAAATTCCTGGGGCTTGAGGTTGTTGGGTTTTTTGTTTTCATTTTTTTGATTCCTGGTAAAAAACTGAAATAGGTCTTTGTCCTATTTTAGGCTGATTTCTCCAATACTGTTCCTGGAACAACATACAATGTCACAGTTTCTACAGTTTCTTCTTCGCTCTACAGTTCACCTGCGAGTAGAACATTGACAACAAATGTGACAAGTGAGATAATGATGCTGAAATTTTGTTGATCTATTTTTGAACTATGTTTTTCTTTATTTGGTATATGCACAGTAGTATTTGAGAAATTGTAATTAGTTTTGAACCGTCATTAGAATTTGTCATCTTCTCTAACCGTTCAAAAGTAGAGTGTATCGGAGGTGTTCTATGAGGGCATGAGTTTCTCTATCAGACAGCGGTAGCCCTGGATGTGAATTCTTGTATTTATCCATTAGTTGGCTTATTAAAAAGAAAAAAGGGGGGTGGGTGGGGAAGGCATAAAGGGTAGCAATTTATAAACTTGTGAAAAATTTGCTGTGTTGTGTAGTAATATTGATACCCCAATTTATATGTATAGTGGTATATTTTGGAGACCTTTCAAAAAAATGCAGCCAGATCAGACACAATTTGTAAGAGAGTGGAGTTTGGTTTTGTATGGGTTTAGGGAAAGGAATTGAGATTAAACTGCTCGAGTACCTCAAATATTAAATTGGCATTAAAATCTGTTTTGTTAATGAAGATCTTGAACATTAACATTTTTTTACGTTCTTATAGAGGAATATTCCTGGTGTTCCAAAAATCATTTAATCTTTTTTGTAACAAGACTTCAGGCAGAAAAAAAGCTTTTTATTCAACAATACCTTAGTTTCAGTAGTTCTACTGGTTTATGCTGGCAGATGATTTAATTTCTCTATAGAAGCTGTGAAGGTGTCTCCATTATCTGGAAACTTAATTAAAACCTGTTTTATATGTGTGTGTTTGTGTGTGTGTACATTAAAACAATTACTTTTTGGTTTTTTTTAGATCCAGGGCCCCCTGTGTTCCTTGCAGGTGAAAGAGTGGGTTCAGCTGGGATTCTGCTGTCATGGAATACACCACTGCATCCAAATGGGAGAATTCTCTCCTATATTGTTAAATATAAAGAGGTCTGCCCATGGATGCAAATGTCTTATACACAAGTCACAACAAAGCCAGATAGTTTGGAGGTTCTTCTTACCAGTCTTAACCCTGGAACAACTTATGAAATTACGGTAAAACCTTTATGAATGCCTTTTAGTATTTTAAATTCTAATTTATTGTAAATTGTGTGAGTTAATGCTAGGCCAATATAGTGTTTTCTGAAGGACCTTAGTAGTTAATGTTGTCATATAACAAAATATATTAGCCAGGTATTTTTGCAGTAGTAGTTTTTAAACCTGCTTTAAATAGTTTCCAACCAAAATAGTTTCTTCTGTTGATATTCTTATTGACATATGGCATTATGTGGTAAAAAGTGAAAAACAAAGGGTAGAATTTTTTAAAATGTCCAGATACTTCTTTGTCTTCATTGAGATTCAGTCTTTCAAAATCACTGCTGTACTTTAAATATTACATGTAGAAATCATCTCAGCCAGATACAGGAAAAAACATGTAGGCACATACTTCTGTCTTTGATTTTAAACCTAATTAGTTTAAAAAGAAGTTTTCTTACCTGAATGTCTGGTTGGCTGTAGCTTGTAAACACCTTAGTGTGGTTTCCCTAAACCTGAGAGTTTTACCTAGTATTATCTCCTGATACAAATGTTATACTCTTTCATTCCCTTTCTGAAGATTTTACTTCCTACATATTCACAGTGAATACCTACTGATAAAGTCAGTATGTGTTCATGACTTCAAAATCAGTTCATGACTTATATATGTGGAATTTGTTTACATTGAGATTAGTCACTCCTGATGCTTCTCCGAACCCTTCAACAATAAATGATTTCAGGGGGACAGAAATGAATTGCTCTCCTATTGGCACTATTTGCCAAGCAGTTCTTTGCCTGACTTACTCCTTCATAAGAAACTTGGGGAGATGCTTTTTTTCAGTATCAAGAATGAAATTAAATTATGTGCTTGATTTGCTTCATTCCATATCTTGTAAGTTCATACAGTGCAAAGCTATAAAAAACACTGAAGTTGACCAGACTATGAATCAGGCTTTACAGTGATTCTTTGCAAAGGTGGTGTGTGTAAGAAAGTAAAAATGTAATTATGCCTGACATTGTGGGAATGTTGTGCACTGTGAATCTAGTTGTGATGACCATGCTGATAAAAGCCAGTATATCCACAGCTGGAGAAATGTTTATCCTTTGATCTCCTACTGCCAGTCATCTGTTTAAAAAAACACAAAACAACAAAAAACCACAAAAATGTTCAGCTACTGTTTGAGAAAAGTACCACTTAGACTCTAAGCAAATTAATC
>JAOEHX010015567.1:1307-26688 GCA_025448015.1 Bolborhynchus lineola
TGATATGGTTTAGTGTGAGGTGTCCCTGCCCATGGCAGGGGGGTTGGAACTGGATGAGCTTAAGGTCCTTTCCAACTCTAACTATTCTATGATTCTATGATTCTAAGGAATGTGAAATAGTGTTATGCTGTCCCAGTGTATTACCAGAATGACTTTATTAACTTTATATGAAATTCCGTAAGAATCAGACCAGGAGAGCTTTCTGGGAGGTGCAGAGGAGCATCTGTACAAAGTTCATACTGCTAGCATTACTCATCACTATGAGAATCCTTGCTAAAGCCCTCATGAACTGAGTTATTGCCTACAGCATTAGGCAACTGTGTCACGGAGTAGTTGTTTGTAGTAATAGAAATAGCAGGCATCACAAGATAAGACATCTCGTGGGCAGTAATGTAAATTTAGCCCAGTGTGTAGTCCCAGGAGATGTCTTGGTTACTCTCCTGCTGCTCATATTTGTACTCTTTGTTGAGAAATATTCACCTCAGAAATGATGTGCTACCTCAAAGAGAATGCTGTGCTATAGCCATACCATGGTTTTGTGTGGACTGTTAAGCTTCCTGTAAAGTAACATTTCTATAAATGAGTAGTACAAATTCCAATCTGGTCTAATGACAAAAGGGGCACCTGCAGTACTGTGATTCAAGCTGTAATGGATGTGAAGGGTTCCTGGCACTAACAGTGTCTGTGGGACTTCGTATTCAACATAAGCTATTTGAGAATAGAGACAAATCTAAAGTTTTAGTCATTTCTATCTATAAGCCAGGCTATTATCTTTCTGGTTTGCTCAACTGGGGCCATCAGAAAACCTGATCCTATTGAAATCAGCAGGAGTTGGCAGACAATTTGGACAGTCAGAGGACAGGCAGCACACTGAGGTTTTTCAGTTCTGATTTTCCCTGAGTTTCAAACTCTGATCAAGAGCTGTTTCAGGATGTCCTGCTGTATTTCATCTGCTTTCCATTTCTCTTCAGCTATAAAATCTAAACCCCCTGTGAATACTATTCTTGGTGTGAATACCAATTGAGCAAGCACATGTAGCCGATTTGCTTCTGGAAAGTCCCAGCCTGCAGGGCTTTCCCTGGCCTGATATGATGCTTTTCTAGTAACAACCCATCATATGTAATAAAGAAACATGGAGAGCTTCTTAAACCTGTATGAGGTGAAGATACTGTGACTCATTTGTCCTCTGTGATTGTAACATGGGTTTATCCAAGCACAGTACCTACTATAATTGCCAGGTTTGTTATTAATGTAACAGTGTTCATTTTCCATTTGCTTGGAATATGTCTTCGAAAGCACACACAAACATGAATTTGCTCACTGGCCAAAGCCATCTTTGTCTCAGTTGGTTTGAAGACAAAGACAGAGGCAAAGTTCTGTCACAGCTGTGTCAGTAAAGATCTGTCTCAGTTCTACTGGCACAAGTGAGTTGTCAAAGCAAAGCAACAGTGAAGAAATACAGCTGAAGCTTCTGGTACAGTGTCAGTGGGCTTTGTGTCATGAGAGGATTAAAGGCTGTTTGTAATGATGTAGTCATGAGCAATGAAGAGAACAGTAAATACTTCTGGCACCTGATCAATACTGACTGGAAGATACTAAGATGGAGCAGGCACATCATGGATAATTGGCACATCATCATATATGGATTTGTCTTTGCAATTTAAAACCATGAGCCTTTGCTTTGACGTGAAGTGAGAGTACTTTTGACCTATGTGTCTATTTTGACCTAATTTGTCTGTTGATGACACAGGAGAACTGACAAATTTTCATCTCAGTCTGGAAAAGGCTTTGGTAGAAACATGTTCAAATGTTGAAACATCCTAAAGGTATGATTAGTATAAAGACAGAAGAAAGTGCCACACTTCCTTTCCAACCCTTCTGTTGAGGACCAAAGCAAGTCAGAAGCTTTGATAATGTTATAATTCCTTTACCTGTGAGTCTGAACAGGGAAGTGGCAAAGAAAAACTGCTAAAGAAAATCTGTACACTCTTTAGATATAGCATTTCTCCAAACCAGATTTCTGGGCAAACAGCTGTGTGAAAGTCACTTGTTGGATTTAGGGTGAATGCCCCCACTTACTATAAAGTCAGATCAAATGTAAAGAAGACAAATAAAGACTCTTGCTGTTTTGCAAGATAGAGTCTCTACTTCTGGAATTTGGAGGTTCTTAACATAGTGAATCACTGTTGGAGCTCAGGATAAGCCAGGCAGATGTTATAGCAGTATGTGTTGGTGTAGGTGGGAGATCCATTCTGCAGCTCTTCTGGGAAAAAAAGAGATGACTGTTGTGGGTCTCCTCAAAGTCTTTGGGTTTGTAGATCCTGTGCTGTTTTAAAGGAACTCCAGCTGTAATGCTTGGGGAATGGAGAGCTGAACAGCAAGGGCACAGTGGAGAAAAATGGGACAGTCCATAGCTGCTGGGAACAAAGTGGGAGTATGTGCAGGATGTGACAGACATTAAGGGAAAGGAGAGAGGCAGAGGCCTAGAGATTTCCCCTACTTTTGGGTTCTCAGTGCAAATCCAGTGCCAGTCAGAAGCTCATGGTTCATGGCTAATCATTACTAATACCTCCGTCCTTCGAGAACAGTGTTGTCCATTGGTAACTGCTGCTTCTCTGTTCCTTTGATTCCATTGCCTCTGTGCCATTTCCTTTGCTCCTTGCAGTTCCAACTTACTCCAACCTTTCCTTTGTCCTTGCAATCTCTGGGAGATTGGTCAAATAGTTCAGGGTGAAATCCAGGGTGGAAAGAATAAGGGAAGTAGCAGTGACAGTAGCATCTCTGAAGTTATGGAACTGTTTGCCCATGAAAAGAAGGGAATGCCTGCCACAGCAGCAGGGGGAAATCATCATAGAGGAAAATGCTACAAGGAACAGAACTGTACCATCATCAGAATAGATCACATCAGCAGTGACATTGATTTCAGGTATTTCTTTCCCATATTAGTAGTGTAGATGCCATTCGAGTATCGTCAGAAGATGTTGCTTACCAGAAAGGCAAGACACAGCTTGCCAGCTGGGAACTTGTGTCTCTCCCAGGTGCCTCTTTCAGGTTGATGTGGCACCCTGCACAGAGGTTTTTAGGTTGGCACAAAGGAAATCTCATCTCAGACAGGTGCTGGGACTTTGCTTCTCCCATTAACTCACTATTTATGAGGCCCACAAAATTCCATGGAACTATCAGGACTGTGGTTGACTGTTGGGTGCCATTACCACCAAAGCTTTCCCTCTCATCAACTCAAGTATCAGTCCACAATTGCTTTTTATCCACACTCTTGGAATAAGAGCATTCTTAAGAGAGAGGTGATGTAACTGCAGTGGCAGCTCTACCTCAGTTTATTGTTTCATTTATAATGTGGTGCTGCACTTGTTGGCTTGTTCTTTAGGGACATTCAGCAGTAGTAAAAGGAAGTATTTTACATCTCCATTACTAAAGGGATTCTTAACTGCATAGTCTCTCATAGGGTTCTCCCTCATCTTAATTGACCATTCGACAGTCAGTGATGTTTCTGTTTTGGATGGTAATCTTTGAATGAGCCTAGTGGGAAAGAGAGAAGTATTCTCCAAAGCAAACTCTTCAATGGCCTAAAGAACTGCCAACAACTATATTTAAGTCTCTATATATTGATTACAGACAGTTCTGAAACTCTTAAAAAGAAAAGAGAGCTGATGTGTAACATGATGGGCTCCAATTAGTTCTCAGACTTGGGATGGAATCAGGGCCACCAGAAGCTGAAAAGCACTTATGTCTGCCATTTGAGATAAAAGGCTGTTGTTTAGTAGTGGGAATGTATTATTTCACATTCTCTACATTGCTTTGTGCAAAGGGAATATTATAAAACCAGCCTGTGCTTTTTAAAAGGAAGTATTGATATCCAATG
Source organism: Bolborhynchus lineola (assembly GCA_025448015.1). NCBI lineage: Eukaryota > Metazoa > Chordata > Aves > Psittaciformes > Psittacidae > Bolborhynchus > Bolborhynchus lineola. Next base: position 5,188 of record JAOEHX010015567.1, read on the forward strand.
TACTACACATAGTGTTTTATTGCAGTGTTGCCAGCATTGTTTCAGAGACAGGAGAATTCAAAGACTGCCAAAGCCTCTTCAGAAGAAGGAACAGCACAATGTTACCTGATTTTGGAGTAGGAATAAGAAGTGTCTTTGCCCTATTTCATCTGCTTTCTTCTGAGGTGAAAGGAAGTTTTGGCTTGCCACAAACAAAGGAGGTGATTGTTGTGGCCAAAACTCCAGTTACTGGAGTATAAAACAGTTGTACCATTTGCAGATGCACCACACCATTCTGGATGTGGTTTGCAGAAGAAACCCGTTGCCTGCTGTGGAGTTGAGCCACAGTTTATATTTCCCTAAAGAACAGATGAAGTTTTAAATGCAGAACTGACCAAAGGGAGTTGCAGTTTGGTCCCTCTTCTCCTCACACCCTTCTACCTCCAGTAATAAGCATTTGTCCTTTTCCAGCCAGCTCCACTCATGAGGTATATACCTTCTTCTTGCAGTTGCACAGTGGGTACTTGGCTGAAATCCTGGCTTCTGCCCAAAATTTTCTTGCCTATGTTTGCTTGATATGTTGGCAAATGTTAGAGAGCAACATGAAGAATTTTATTCTCTGCTGTACAGTACAGAAAGATTCAAGTTTTCACTCTGTTTTGATAGTCTTCACTGGTATGTGCATGTGATCAAATAAGCAGATTGAAAGATGCCTTCTTTGCAAAACCAATAGTTCAAATTAATGTAGATTCTATGGAAGCTCAGACCTCTGCTCATTGTCACTGGTGTCCTCTGCATTCCCTATATTAACTGTGTGTCCTGTTGTATGCGACCATACAATAGAATGCTTCCTGTATGAAAAACAAGCCCTTTTGTGGTTACCGGGACTCACATTTTAATTATGTGGGGAGTAATATTCTGAAGCTGAATCAAAATGAAGAGCCTACTGCAAAGACAGTATTTCTTTAATTATATTTCATTTGCTTTTCTGATTTAACACAGGGTTTTTCATAGACTTCCAGAGCTGGCACATTCACTGGAGACTGGATTTTCCATTAACCGAGTCATTCCCATGGCCAGAGAACAGGATTGGGACAAAAAGCAGCACATGACAGTTTTATGAAGTACATGTTCTGTGAGAGCATCTAGAAAAGATGTTCTCAAATTCCAGGTCTCAAACCCAGAATCGTAAGTGATGTCCTGACAGCGTCCATTAGGGGAAGATAGCCCTTCCCTCAACACGCAAGGTTTTTGAGCTAGTCACAATCACAAAGTACTGGCATCCAATATATTCCACATAGTGTTTTATTGCAGTGTTGTCAGCATTGTTTCAGAGACAGGAGAATTCAAAGGCTGCCAAAACCTCTTCAGAAGAAAGAACAGCACAAAGTTACCTGATTTTAAAGTAGGAATAAGAAGTGGTAGACTGCTGGAGAAACTGCTGGGAATGACCTCGTATACTTGCCTGGTTCTTGTATTTCTCCCTGCATGTTTAGAGTTGGCCAGTGTTAAAAACAGTATATTCAGGCTTTGAACATATCTGAAGTGGCCTTTCTTCCATTCTTTTCTTCTGGACAGCCATTTTGCTGTGTGGTCAATCATCCAGGTTCCTTATAAAGTTCCCTTTGGCCTTTTTAAGTCGCTGAGCCCTACAGTGCTGACGCACATGTCATCTCTAGTGAAGAGAACAATTCTATCAACTGTCATGTTACTGTTTGGATGTTTATGAATAAGAACTTGTATATAGAAGGTGAAGAAGAGCTGAAGCTCATTGAGTGAGATGTCAGAGAGACATTCCACAGGAAATGACAGTTTGCAATGGGAGACAGATCAAAATGTCAATTAATAATCCAAATGTAAATGAGTTTTTTTACCTCATGAAGCATTCATAAAGGAGGCTGAAGGCAAATGCCCACAACTTAGGGAGAATATGTGGCTATGGCAGCAGAAGACAGTAACCTGCTATAGAATATCAGGCACAGAGTAGACATGATGATCAAGAGATATGAACATAAGAAGACTGAGCTGCTTTAAGTAGAAATTGTTCCATGAATTACAAAAGCCATGAAAGATGAAAGAATCTTGCAGATCTATTTAATGTCTCTTTTGAAGTATAAAATAGTTGTCTGTGACTGTGAAGAAACTTTTGTAGGAGAGTTTTTGAAGATATAGAAATGATCCAAGAGGTTGTACAGTGAGGAAGTTTGGTTGGAAAAATAGCAATGAGAGAGAAACAAGGCACAGAATCTGGAGGTAAAAAAGGTGGTGATTCTTTTAGGCTTCTGGACTCAGGTATTGATGTCTGACAATTTACAGCCTTTTCTCCCTCCTCTTTCAAACCAGCAGAATGGTCTAAGCTTCTGTCCTCCATCCATCATCCATGAGGGCAACATGAGACCTTGGCAGAGTTCAGGCCTGTGGTGTCCAGCTGATGCTGTGAATCAGCCCTGTGACGGTGTTGTTAGTGGCAGAGTGAAGGTACTTCGTGCATTGCCTGCAATCCCGAGCCTCAGGCTAGCTCATGGTAAGTCTTGCTTGAGTTTAGAATCCAGCAGTCTCTGCTGGTGTTAAAGGGTGAAGGACCACAAATATCCCCTTATAACAGCCATGTTTGGACTAAGCATCTTTAAAGCAAGGCAGAGCTTAGTAGTTCTTGTGTTCACAAAGGTTTATATGTTAGTGTGCTCTGAAAGTGTGTTGTTCAGAAAAGAGCAGCAAAACTGCGTCTCTTCATCTGGAAGACAAGTGAGAAACTTCTGTTGAATCAATTTATACAGTCACTGTACTTTATCAAAACCAATTTTTAATTAATTTCACGGGGAATTGCACATGTATAGGCTAAAACCCATGGGGAAAGACATGTAGGAGGCACTGATTCGGAGTAATAAAATCAGATGCATGATGATTCTCAGACTTTACCTATGGACTATTGACCAAGGAGACAACTACTCTTCTATTTTCCACGATAAAGCAGAGATGAACAGCTCAGTTGCCTGCACTGATTCTTGTACCAGTTGCCACACACTGATTCTTGTACCCAGTTCTCTTTGCCACCTAATATTCCAGGTTCTGTTTGCGTTCCACACAAGTAAATGAGGGGTGCGGGATCACTTTGCTAACTCTCCCTGCACTGCCCAATTGCAGCACAATAATGCAGGGGTTACTGTGTTTCAGATGGGTGCCCACAGGAGTTTGTCTATCCCTCTGCTCACCAGAACTGAATTCAGATCACCTCTTAGGAAAGTACACCAAAATGTGTGACATTGCAGAATGAAGACTTTCCTGACATCTCTCACCCCAGGGCACAAATGTTCTTTCCTTAAGTTGGAGTCACCCTTTAACAGCATTTTCATCTGTCTGGCTGCTCCATGGCTCCACTACTTGCTGGCTCGGGTCGAGTGGTGATGTGAGAGGACAGCCTCTTGGCACCTCAGTAAGCACTGCTCCTCCTCCTGCCTCTGAACCCTGCTTCAGTTGTGATTCTGCCTGAGGAATTTGCCTTTAGCAGTAGGAAGAATAGATGTTTTTACAGGTGCTTTTACATGGGCTTTGGAAACTCAGGCATAGACTTTGCAAAGCAGCCGGCTAGCTCCTGGGGTTTTCAGACCTGGAACCTGCAGGTCTTTTCTTCCCAATGCCCTTAGGAAGCAAGCTGTGGAGAAAGGGCAACTTGGAGTCAAGACATGATTAGAGCTGACAATGCAGGGTGAGGTGCAGACATTCTAAATGTGTTTTATGTGCTTAACAATGATACTTCTCGCTTGGCTTGTGCAGTGATCAGGCTTTTATTGGCGAGCTGTGGGAAAACCCAGTTTTCTAGCAGTCAGACCTCTCTCTTCCCCCCTTTTGGTGCAGTTGGTTTTGGCTGGTGGGATTGGGTCCCTTTGGCACGTTGGCCGTTGCTTCCTGCCACTTTCAGCTAGTTCAGAGCCTTGATTTGAGGCCTCTGAAGGTTCATTTTGCTTCAAGGTTTTGGGGACTTGAGCCAGAGGATTTGGAGTCATACATTACCTATAGAACGACAGCATTTCTTAGACTTGTAATATCAGTGGTGCCTGTGTTGTGAACTTGGCCACCTACTGGTGCTTTAATCTCTTTGAAAGGTAATGTTTGACTATTCTGTTATCAAATGAGATTGGGATTTCAACTTCATTTACTTTGTTTTGAAAAACCTCAGCTTCACAGAGCAGCAGTTCTCAAGGCTCTCTATGAGTACTTTAAGGGAAAGGAAATTCTCCCTTCACAACAGACAAAATCTGTCCTCCACGACCACAGCCTTTTGTAATCAGTTCTGTCACATAATTTTAAAGCCACATACAATTTAAAAACCAAACAAAATCCCCTATAACCAGCCTTTATTGATTTACCATTAAATTCTGCATCATTGAAGCACTTAAACACATCCCATATAGATGTGTTGAATGTGTTGAACAGATGCACGAAAATACTATTTCTGTAGTCCAAAGTATCTGATCTAAGGTTTTATTGTACTGGTAGTGTTGATGTACCCATCCAGTCAGCTTCTCCTAGGTGTTTGCCATTTTGACCTGTTCATATAGTGAAACCTCAGCCCTCTGCAAAGCTGTATTCATAGAATCATAGAACAGTTTGGGTTGGAAGGCACCTTAAAGCTCATCCAGTTCCAACCCCTGCCACGGGCAGAGACACTTCATACTGAATCAGGTTGCTCCAAGCCCCTGTGTCCAACCTGGCCTTGAACACTGCCAGGGATGGGGCAGCCACAGCTTCTCTGGGCACCCTGTGCCAGCGCCTCAGCACCCTCACAGGGAAGAGCTTGTTCCTTACATCTAACCTGAATCTCCCCTGTTTAAGAATGGGTTGGGTTGGAAGGGACCATCAAAGCTCATCCAGTCCAACCCCCTGCAATGGGTAAGGACACCTTCAAGCAGATCAGGTTGCTCAGAACCACATCCAATATCTCCAGGGCCCAGATGGGTTGTGCAGAATACACTAAAAAAACCCAACAGTATGAACTTGGCAAAGATGGTGCTCTGACATGCCAGAAAATATTGGTTGGATGAAGATTAGCTGTATGGCTATGATTCACGTGACTGTTTTATCTTAGCTCTAGTTAAGATGAAGGATATAATTTCTCTCTTTGAGTCAGATAGATCTCAGCTTAACAATTCGAGAGGATTGATTTTTCCATGAAGTCAGGGCTAAAATGTGTCATATTAATAGGGAATTGATCACAACAAGAAAATATCAGTTCAAAGATGAGCGTTTAGCTGCTAATAAATGTAAGCCATTTAGAACTGTGTTACACTGGGACAGTGAGGGGGGCTGGCTGATGAGCCAGCAGTTTTTTCATTCAGGAGCTGTGTATTCATACCACAGTGAAGACCTGGCTCAGGAGGCTTCAGTTATCAGTAGAAGCAGCCAGGTAACATGTCTGATGTATCACTGTGTAAGGTCTGCAAAAAAGTAGTTCAAAAAGAGATGCTTTTGGAGCTGTCTGCTTATAGTGAAATGAAAAGGCTCCTTCTCTTGACAAGAGCTTCACAGAAATGCCCATCATCTGGTGTTAGAAATCAAGAGGCACAGTGACCAAGAGGAAAACAGTAAAAGTATATAATGATTTGTGGGAGGAAGAGAGGTAGAACCCACCTGAGACTGAGTCTTGCCAACAGCCTAATACCCAGAGGGACATACAGGCAATGTCCTGCTGGATGCGGCTCTCTTACAGCAAGCCTCAGACAACCTGTATAAAGGGTGCTCTTTTATTACAGCTTATCAGAAGTCCTCTGGCTATAGCTGTGTGTCAGATATGACTTTCTGGAAAAGGCAATATTTTATTCCTGTTCAGTGAATACATATTCTCTTCAATGATGCATGTTAAAGGAAGGGCAAAACTGAGTGCCACATTTAATGCATAGTGTCCCACACCCACATTATTTACTGTTCTGTTGTCCTGCAGCTGACATTTTTGCTGGTAGGCAGTGCTAGGGATTTAAACCTTGTCTTCTGGACCGTGATAAAGAGGATCCAATGATCCTTTCTGATCACAGTTCTTTATAGCTGCAAGAATATGTGGTGGAGGTGAATGTTTCCTAAGGACTTAGCTGAGTAATCTGAAAGCGAGCAGCAGAGCTATCTCTGCTCTTTGCACTTTCCCCACCACCAAACACTTTTAGGTACCATACAACAACTAGAAGGGTAAAAAACTGGTTGGATAACTGATCTAAACCAGCAGTAGTTAATGGGACGCACTTTACTTGGTGGCTGGGAGTAAGTACCACAGATATCTGTATTGGAACATTTCTCCTTTAACATTAATGATCCCCACCAAGTTTATGTGTGACACCAAACTGGGAGGACCAATCCTTCTGTTGATGACAGGGCTGCAATCCATAGGGTCCTGGAGAGGCCTGCGGATTGGGCAGACAAACTTCATGGAATTCACCAAGGACAAACCCAGAATCTGGCACCTGGGCAGGAATAATCCATTGCAGCAACACAAGCTAGGGACTTCACCAGCTGGGGAGCAGCTCTGCTGGAAAGGCTGTGGGGTCTTGTAAGCTGAGCATGAGCTTGTGCCCTAGCAGTGAAGGTGGCCAACAGCATCCTGGACTATATGAACAGCAGCACAGACAGTAGGTCAACAGAACAGATTCTCTTGCTCTACACATAGCTTGTATAATATTGTGTCCAGTTTGGGCCCCCCAGTACAATGACAAACTTCTCTGACCTTGGTGTTCCCTCTGCTGATTCTCACTCTTTTCCCCCTCCTCCTCTTCCTGTCCTTAAATACGTTTTCACAGAGATGCTACCAGCTTCCCTGGTGGGCTCAGCTGTGTCCTGTGATGGGTCTGTTGGAGCTGGCTGGAAATGGCTGTGTCTGGCATAGGGAAGCCCCATGTCTTTTCTCAAACAAGCTAACCCTATACCTGCCACCCCCAGCACTTGGCCACCTAGACCTAAAACACAGGCAAAACCAAACAAATCAACAGGGCCTCAAAATCCAGTGCCTGCAGAGGTACTTGTCAGACCTCACTCTGAGAGCAGGTCCATGATGCAAAAGTCATCTCAACATCACTTCAACTTCTCACAGTAGTAAACAACATGAAGTTCTGTTTATAGCTTTGGGCCCTGGGTTATTCTAATCTGTGCACCATCTTAGCCAAGACAATAGATTTCTGAAACCAAGAAAATCTTACACAGAGAGCATATTGATAATCCTTGTTTTACATTCTCTTTTTTTGCAGTATAAACTTCTAATGTGCATCTGTTCCATTGTCCCAAGACAGAGTTTATTTGTGGTAGAAAAAACATGCATTCAACTTTGGGTAGTGTAGGCAGCTCCATCCTTAAGCTGGCTGTTAGCTAGAGAGCCTGCTTTTGGCATTTCTTTCTTCAGAATCTGGTGGAAGAGTACATGGGGAGAAGGGAAAGATCAGTTGTAATGGATCAAGCTACTTTGCCAGAGTGTTTGGCAGAATATTTAGCTAAGAAACATTCACCATCTGTTCAGCTTTAGAAGGAAGGTGGAGAAAAAGAACCTCCTGAAGGTTTTGCCCTTGTTAAATACTTTAAAATGCCCTTCAAAAAGTCTTCACCCAACCATATACTGTCTAGCTGATACCAGCTACCCAATAGTATCAGGGACAGATGGTTAGCACTTCGTGTTCTCTCAGCTCTTTTAGCAGTTCAGATGTTCTATTATGCTTACAATATATATATATACCTTTCTCAAGTGTCATTCTGTAGTGGGGTTGATGCCTTTGTTTCAGCAGTTTGAACTGGTTTGCCAAACGGTCTTTTTTGGGGTCCAGTTGTCAACAAGAAAACACTCTGTTGCAGTTATGAACAGTCCAGGCTCTTTTAAGGAAGCCTCTGAGTTTTGACTCTTCTTCTTCTGAACTCTTCTCCAGTTTCAGTTGTGTATGAAGGGTTAAAACTCAGACCCTTTTTACTATCTTTCCTAGTTACTGCTCTCTGGTGAGTTAATTTGATTTCCCAGATGTAGCTGTTGCTAGAAATGTGGCTGAATTCCAGTTTTCTTCCTGTTAGGTGTTTTCTCCTTGATTGCGGAGAGAAAGGAAATGCAGTTTACACTTTGTATTTAACTTGGGGAATGTTAAACTGACCCATCTGTCATCTTCCATTTCACTGCTATTACTGCGTGTGCTCAGCAATCAGTCAGCTGTCAGCAGGGGAACTGCTTCAGTCTTTTTTCATCCTTAGAGCTCTGTAAAGCAACGGGAGCTTCTCCATGTCAAACTTGGGCAGCTTGAGAATTCATCTCAGCTTTATTTACTCACAGACTGGGAAGTAGTAGTAGCATTGTGCAGAAGGCAATTCATTAGATGTCTTTTTAATGGTAGGAGAAGTCATTCATTAGAGGTGCTCAATTCTCTTCTATGGATGACAAATGGAGTTCTAAAAATATCATCAGCTATAAGCTCAGCTCTTAAATACCTGAAGCTGGGTGAACTGAACCCCACACTTGGGAATTTCTCTCTTCTCACCTTTGAGGAGCTAAAGTGCATAAGCTACAATTGCACAGCAGGTTGGGGAACAGAATGTGAAGAAAGAAACAGTGAAGGTAGGAATGACGAGGAAGAGGCTGAATGGGGGAAAGAAATGAAAAGCCATAATGGGAGCATCAGGAGAAAGAAAACAAATGGAAGCAGAAGGTGATTTTGTGCTATATGTAGGAAAATAGCAAAAAAGGGAAAAAATAATACCAGAATTGAATAGTTAATTTGTTGTAGAAACCTCTGAGCTGCAGTAAGTACTCCCAACGTACCACATTCAGTGGTTGTGTGCGAGTGTGTGAAATTAACACTGTAGAGCCTTTAGAATCTTGGGTCTTAATTCTCAGTTTGCAGAGTGGCTGCTTTACAGAAGCTCATTCTTTAATACAATTCATCCTAACGAGATTGCACCAAGTGTAACTTGAAGTAGAATTTGGTTTATTATTTCCCTAGTTATTGTCTCAGAAAACTGAGTGAGGGGAAGGAATCACATCCATCCTTATTCTTCTGGCTTATATCAGAAATTGCCAGTTGAAAGAGTTGTAGGGGAACAAATCACATTCCCAAGTATGTCCATTCTACTTATGTTCAGAGGTCTACATTAAACAGTACAAGGCAATTTCTTCTTGGTGGCACTGCATAGGATGTAAATCAATATGGAATTTGGCTTTTACTAATGTTTTATGTCACAGGCCATAGCTAGTGTGCATACACCCAGCATAGCTTAAAAGCAGCTGTGGAGTTGCGACAGCTTGAGCTTCTGCACAGCCTTAACCACATGAGTATTTACTCATCTTCTTTGGTGACTTCACAGTCTGTGAGCTCTGTGCTGCTGCTATTGCACTATTAATGTTACTCCAAGCAACATGTGAGATGAAATCACAGCAATGACAAGTCACTGCTGACATCGACTAGGGCAAGACAGAGAAAGGAGAAACGGTGATTTCACTTCAGAGGCTCCCTTGTATATTTCAGCATCACTATTGCTTCCAAGATGAAGTGTACTCTTCAATCATCTAAAATCCAGGCTGATTATATATATAACTCTTTAATATAGTATCTGACCTCACAGTCATAAATACAATTTTCCCTCCTCTGTAAGTTGGCCTAGTATTGGTATTCCTGAACTAAATGTGGGGAAATGGAGCAGAGATAAAATGTTTCCAAGGCCACATGAGGAAAAGGAGTGCATGATTGGAAGCTGTGGCTGCCCCATCCCTGGCAGTGCTCAAGACCAGGTTGGACAGGGCTCGGAGCAACGTGCTCTAGTGAAAGGTGTCCCTGTCCATGTCAGGGGGTATATTTTCCCTATATAGTGAGATACCATTTTCCATTTGCTTTATCATGCAAACCACTGTTTTAGTTTCAAAGAAGCAATAGCTGTGTAATTAGTATTCTCCATCTCTTTCCAGACAAAAGGTAGGACTCAGTTCCCACAGGTCCAAGGACATCCTGTGTTCCAGGGGACCTTTTCTGTGCAATAATGGCATATTTTAATATACCATAAAGCTCTCCTCATGTCAAGACCTTTTAATAAGGTGTCTTCAGCTCTACAGAGGCAGGGGAAGTAGTAGATAAGGTTACTGTTGTACCTGTTTTCTCTCAGGACTAAGCTGTTTGCCAAGTAGTCAGTTTACAGGTTGCAACATTAACACTGAAAACATGAAAGTCCCCTTTTTGTACTTGCCAGAAGACAGACCCAACTCTTAAAATCTCTCAGGTTCAGCCCTAGATTACAACAGAAGTATTTATCCCCCTAGCCCACAACAAAAATCTTTTCTTCTTCACATACCTGCAGAAGAGATCAGCAAAATGAGATCTGTACCTGTCAGTTCACTCTTTCTACCCAGGCTAGAGGGACATCAAAACCTGACCAATACTCTGTGTCGTAATGTGTCTGTGCTGCTAGTATTCTGGATTTGGTCCACTACCTTAAGGGCCGCATCCCTGTACCTGTTCCGCTCGCAGGTAAGAATGCATTTTCTAATTTACCCACAAAAATACTATCTGTGTGTGTGTATCATTATCCAGAGAGAGATAAGCCTCAGAGCTGAAGAGACACAAGAGGATTTCATATACCCTGGAGTTTGTGAAATGGCTTGTGACTGTGGTAGTTAATAATCTCTTTACTTTGTGGATTATTACAAGTTACTTTAGATCAGCAGCTGAGAACAAAGGCAAAACTGACCAAGACGAAGAGCATTTGGAGAATGTGTGCATGCTCTGTTCCTAATGCTTCCAAATCTGCACTGTGGACAAGCGCTGTGCTCAAGAGCTTTGTCAGGGAAGCTATCCACCATTGTCTTCCTTGTTTTTTCAGAGCCAGCCTTGTATATTTTAGACTTCGGCACTGTAAAGTTTGGAGGGGTAAATCAGCACATCAACAGATTTATCCACCTTAAAGCCTGCAGGCTCTGTACATTCCATACTGCTTTTCTGAACTGATTTTGCTCGTTTATGGCATGAAAACAGGAAAACCTGGTTCTACACTTGTGTGACACTGACTTCGTTAGGTTTGCTGTCGATCGATGCTGCGGCAAGGAGAAGCATCACGGTCCCACCAAGCCTCACGAATGAGATTGTCTGTGCACTCATTGATCTCTAGAACTTACTGAGGCAGGGGGTTGGTTTTTGAAAAGCCTTTTCTGAGTACCTAAAAAGTCTTTCTTAGTATGTTCAAGAGGGGCAGGTTGAAAAGCAGACGTTGAGAGATAGGTCGAGAAGGCCATTATTGTGGCCCGGATCTAGCTGGTATGGCAAACTTCTTGTGCTTCCAGACTAGGCAGGAGAAAGCAATCAAGAATCAGCCACCGTGCAATTTTCCCAAACACTTTGGTGTTTAAGCACACTGCCTCTATTGCACACCTTATCTGCCAAAGGGTAAGTGATTCTCCAGTGCCATTACAAACTTAGCAGGGAACTGAGGAGCTCAGTGTCAGGTTAAGCCCTGAAAACTACCATATCTCTTCAAAGAAGAAGCGAAAACCAGCTATGTGTGATTTCAGCAGTATTCCTAAACCACTTCCAGTATTTTCCTTTTGATTCATTTACCATATAAAACACCCTCTCTTCCTATTTACTAGTTACACGCAGTCAGTTATTTTTCCAGTATGTTCTTTACAGAGGATTGGAACACTGGAGCACTTATGAGGGAAGCAGCTCTTGTTTCTTGAGTCATCCTCAGGGAATTTACATGCCAGTATAACGAGAAGGAACAGCACTGTATTGTTCATTGACAGAGTTATTTTGGATCTTCCATGGAGAAACTGTTCTGAAAGCAGAAAACATTTTCATCTCTTGTTCCAGTTTGAATAAGCAAGTAAGGAGAAACTAGTTATGAACAGATGTGAAGCTAGAGATTGGCAGGTCGAAAAGAGCCTCTGGGAGCCCAGTGGGAAGTTTGGATCATTTATAAGACTGTCAAGGTAGGTATATGTCTCTGTGTGCATGAGAGATTGAGTGGAAGAGTTCTTTAGAAGTTTGGCACTCAGGATTGACTTTTATATGAGGACAGCAAGATTAAGAGACATTTCTGCTCAGCACTTGAGTCATGGTAGCTTCTTATGACCCTGGGGCTTTGTGGAGTATGCCATAGCTCTGTATTCATAATGGATTAGAGTTCCAGCTGGAAACAGTTACAAATATGAGGTGTGTTATGGCATTCCTTTGAGTTCAAAGGTAGGTTAAGCTATTGAGTTAAATGCATTAGCAGAAGGCTGTTCTGTAGAATAGCCTGGAAAACATGAGGATTGCCATCATATCAGCTGAAGGAAACCACAGACCTTTCCACTAAAATAGACCTAGACATAATAGTCTCTGCATCTGCAGAGAGCTTCATAGAGGCTCATTCCATCTTCAAAGCCATATAACATGTGAATAGTGCTCATGCTGCAACTAGCCAGTCTGTATGGCTGTGAATTGAGATTGTATTCTGAGTAGAACCATCAAGCCTGGCATTTTCTACAACTGTCTAATGCCCTTAAAACTCCTTTTCAAATTACAAGAAAGGAAGAAACCTCTTTAGAAGCGCTGCTGACAGTTACTTACCAGTAGGATTCTAAATCTCTACCTCCCTGATGCTCTGTTTATTCTTTGTATAATTAATCTTGGCAGAACTTCTTGGGAGTGAGCACTGTAATAGCTGCATAACATATGGAAGGTTATTTATTTCACTTCCATTTTCTGATATATGCATTTGTATTTAGTTATGTTAGTTACAAGTTGGCATTCATTTGTTCTGATGACAGGGAATGGACTGAATCACTTTAAATGAGCACAGCTTCTCAGAGTTCAGTGCCACTTTATTCTTGCTGAATTTTAGTCCTGCTCCCTCCAATGTTAAGCCATGCAATCTTATCTAATCCAGACCCCTATTAGAACTCTTAACTGAAGCTGTCCTGTCGAAGCATGGTCTTGCTGTGCTATTTGTACAGCAAGCTTCCTGTGGAACTTCCCTGAGAATGAAACGGAAAAGCTCAATTCTCTGCAGGGAAAGTAGGAAAAAGAAGGAAGTTGGGCAGAAGCAGGTTTTGAGTAGGTTTTGTTTCGGTGTTTTTTCCACCTGAGAGCTTTGATTCTTTTACTTTAAAAGTAAATGGAAGGATTCTGTCCAGTTGAGAGTGTGTTAATCATCTTTCTCCAATAAATAATCCTTCCAAAACAAAGCTCTTATTTTTGAGGATAGCATACAGGGAGTATCAAACATTCCATGTAATGTCCATCTGCTCCCAATCAGTGATATGTTCTCTGCTATATTCAGCTAATATCTCATATTTGCTTACAGATATTGCATTGCTAGCTTTGTGAGTTGTGTAATGGCTTCTATACTGGCAGTGGCTGATTTCTAAATCAGTACATTATCTATGGTGGGGAGTTTACTGTTTCCTGCAGGTGAAGGATGTTATTAATCAGTATAAGGTGGTTTTCATCAGCTGTAAGTCTGGGGCTTACTTCAGAGAGTCTGAATTCACTCTGAACTCTCACAACTGTGTTTATCTTCTTCTGTAAATTGAATAGCTTATGTACAGTCATGAAGTCTGCTAATGTCATTTGCCAATATATACTGCTAGAGGAATGACTACTGTTTGGGATCTGTGGCCTCTGGAGGCTTCTGAACAGCTTCTAAATTGGGACTATTATTCCTTTAAATTGTGGACTAATCCACACTGACTTCAAGACCATTTGCTGACACCATATAGCCAATTTGGAGTCCATCACTGTACACATATTACTGAGCTTTCATTTTCAATTGTTTCGATTTGTGGAAGGGTCATGAGTCACTCAGTACCATGAACTACTCTTCTGCAGCCATTTTCACTATCCTGGATAATTTTGTTTCAGTTCTAAATGATCCTATCTCACTATTTACTCCAGGACTGCTTAATGCTATGTTAAATACCACAGATCAGGCACGGGTGCCATTGACAGTCTATCTCCTCCATCTTTAAAATATCATTTATTTCTATCTTTTTTCAGAGATTATGGTTTTCATTTAATAAACTCTTAATCTTGCTTATCCTATGAAAACATAGTGTCTTTAAGAGCACTCAGGGAGAGGCCTTCTCAAGGCATGATAGAATTGCTTATAAAACATACTAACCAAACCATCTTTATTTAGATGCATGGTGACTCTTCCATAGAACTCCAGTCATTTCTGATATAGAGCTACACTCCATGAAGGATTTCCTTTTTCCCCACTGTATAGCATCACGGAATCCCAGATTGGTTTGTACTGGAAAAGACCTTAAAGTCATTCAGTTTCAACCTGCTGCCATGGGCAGGGACACCTTCCACCAGAGCAGGTTGCTCCATGCCCTGTCCAACCTGGCCTTGAACACTGCCAGGGATGGGGCAGCCACAGCTTTTCTGGGCACCCTGTGCCAGCGCCTCAGCACCCTCACAGGGAAGAGCTTCTGCCTTATATCCAACCTGAACTTCCCCCTGTATCACCCTTACGTGCACTGAACTGATTCTTTTTTGTCATTCCCATCAACTTGCCTACTGTGGAAGTCAGACCCTGGATGGATCTATTTCCCAGATCACACACCGAGCTCTTTTTTTCATGGGGTCCATCCATGAATGGCTCCTTCCCTTTCAGTTAATTAAACTGGTTCAGGGTTAACAAAGTGTGGTTAATCTTATCCACATGTCAGTTTATCTTGTCCACTGTTGAGCAGCGTCCAAGGGAACAAAAGCTCAGCAGGCTGATTAGCATTAGAGGAGGAACTTAAAATGATAATATATTCTGGTTCTGTTCTATGCTTTTGTCATATTTCCCCTTGGAATAAATCAGAAGTGTATGCAGCCACTTTTGCCCAGATGCTGCCCTTTGTCATTAATTTGCTTTGCAGTCTGGTTTTTGTTATTTTGGCAGACAGAACATGCTATTCTCAGCTGCCTGTTTAGGAATCTTTTATGCAAACTCTAACAAGTGTCTGTTCTTTTCTTCCTCCTCCTTATTGATCCCCCAGCTCCTCCACTGTTTCAATGGATCATGTGTTTCTGTGTCTTTATTCCCAGAGACGGAAAACTGTAGGTGATGCCTGAGAACTCAAGTATCCTCTTTCCTGTCTTATCTGCTCTTCTTTGTTTAGACCAAGGAACAGCTTGAAAATGAATACATTTGAGAGTTACTACCAGTCTCTAAGACACACACCTGACTACAAAAATGGACCCAAAGCACAAATTCAGGCTAGAACTTCAAAGCTGATTTGTCATTGGGCCAAAATACAGCTGCAATCTAAATCTCATACTGATATGAGGAAGTTAAGGTAGAGGTTTTCGTGCTTAGGGTTTATACCTGCAGGGTCAAAGCAAGGTGCAGTGTGTTTCTGTGCCCTTCCAGGTAGCTAGCATCTGTCACTGCTTTCTTCATGGGTTCCCTTCTACGTGAAGAAGGAAGCTTTGCATGTTCCATCCCACTAGCTCAGCCATGGGAGTGAAAACACTCAGCTGGGAATGCTCAGTGGGGCTGAGCACCTGCTAAAGGCACCAATGGCATCATCTGGATCAGCTCTATCCTCAGATACACACTCTCTGCTCTCACTTGTACCAGTGTGAACTGGCAGAGCTTTCACTAAAGCCAGTGCAACACTGGAGCAGCCATTTGAAAGCCAGGCCCTGACAAAGCATGTGCTATACGCAGCAGCTAGCTGCTAAGGAGAGCAAATCCTCCCCAGCCTGTTTCAGGCCAACAACGGCAAGAGTAGTAAGCAGCAAATACCTGTATAGGATGTTAACAAGAAAAATAAGTGCCATTGTAAAGCCTGAAGTTTTTATGTTGCTTTAGAGACAGCATGCACAGGTGTAAAACCTCATTTTTCCCCTATGTATTAGAGCTATTTTATGTATGTAACAATGACAGCAGTTGGTCTGCTCCATGCAATAAACTCTCCTCCTAATGTGATACAATCAGAACTAATTACTTTTCCATGGGATGCAATCAATATTTGCAAGTCAGTACTGCTAAATCATTCCTCCCACAAATGCTAATGGGGAAGCAGGTCATAAAACACACCAGAGGATCCTTCTTTGAGAGAGAATGAATCTTTGTGAAAAGCAGAACATTTTCTTCTGCTCTGTAGGGAAAGATAATCTTGAGGTGAAAATAGGCTGCAGGCTGGGCCACTGTAGAGCCTACACTCCTGAAGAATTGATGCATTTCAAGGAACATCCTGCTTCCAGAAGGCAGGACACGGTAAACTGTTTAAAACAGAGCAGCACTTTGAAAATCATGCATCACTTCCGAAAAAGTATGGGCTTGTTTTTACACTTCAGAACAACAGAGGAATCTGCAGAGTTCTTTGCCATAAAGATTGCTCAAATGCACACAGAACATCATTAGTCACTGGGCAGACTTTTGCCAGAAGCACCTAAAAGCTTCCAGACCTCTTAGAAATGATGATTCTGCCTACTGTGCTCCAGTGAGCTGCCCCTCACGTCTCTTGTGCACCCCTGCAAGTGCATCCATGGACAGAGAATTGGACACAATTAACAGCTCTTTCCTGACACGTATATTCTTGGGAAACAACTAGAGGTGCACTACAGAGAGGAGGCCTTATGAGCACTGATTTTTAGTCTCTTTTCTTCTTATATCTTCAAAGAAAATGGAAGTATATAATATAGCTCATGATCAGTTCAGTACAGATATCGTTGCCCCTTGTTTGGAAGACTGAAACCTGCTTCAATGTGGGCACTCACATTGCATTCTGTTCCTTCTACCTCATGGAGAATGAGGCTTTATTCTGTAGCAGCTAAAAGAGACTCTGCTCTAGATTCAGGGAACAGATGCCAGAGTCACTTTAATACCCTGAGCTCTGTTACCAGTGGCAAACTAAATGGAATCAATAAGGGGTCCTCAGTTCTCTCTAATGTCATAAAGAGCCATGAGAAGATTATAAGGCATTATTCCACACAGCACAGTTTGTTGTAAGGTGCATTATCTCTTTTATTTCCCTTTTGAAAAACGGATGCTTTTCTATAGAAACACTTCAATCACTAAGCAAGTCTTAATCCTGCAGTGGATATAATGGATCAGAAAGTATAGAGAAAACAGAGCTGTGCCTGCCTAGTTGTAGAAAATGCACCAGTGACAATATTGGAAAGAGTATTTAATCCTCAACTTCCCATATCAATAGGACAGCTACAATGCAGTACCATTGATCAGCCTGTAATGCAGAATGAGGAAGGAGTTTCCTACATGGCCTTCTCCTCCTGGCCCATTAATTTCACAAACTATCATCAACTGTTTATGGCAGCCTAATGTCAACATGTATCTTGTGCAAGACCACAAAGCAAATGGTCAAATAGTAATGATTAGGGCGAGGACATGCCTAGTGTTTACAAACATCTCAGCAAGACATCTTTAAAAACAAAGCCAACCCCTGCGTTTCCAAAGATCACACTGATAGGGAAGCACGCAGCATCATGGCTCTTGATGTCAGTGAACCCTTCACAACCTGAAAACTTCACTTAAAACACCTTAAAAAGTGTCATGCAGAGGAGTTGAAGAGTATTGAGCCAGACTGACCCAAGCCATTGAGCAGTAAATGCTGGCCTGTATTGTTTTTCCTTTTCAGATGCTAAGTTCTGCACACTAAATAATTCCATTTTGGCATTAGCTTTCATATCGTCAAATCCACCTATGTAAAAGGGGGCTGGATTTTCTGTGGACTTTCTAGTCTTCTATTTGTTCCTGTATATCTCAGATGAAGCTGTTTAGAGATAAGGCAGAAATAAAGCAAAAGACTTGGCTGCAGCACAGCTCTTCACGTGTCTCGTCGTAATGACAGGGGCTTACTAGAAACTGAGGCACTGACCTTGCTGGAGTGTGTCTGTGTGTGTGCAAGTGCGCACAGATGGATTTGATATCCAGAGCTTACTGTAAAATTGAAGCCTAAGGTCCAGGGTCTCCTGTCTCATACGTCATGCATTTGTACTCAGTGAATGAGCACATGTAGGCACAAGTAAGAAGTCCTTACTTGTACTTACTACAGGCTAGTAGTATGATATTTCACATTAAAAGAAGTTAGTTACTAAAAGTAGTTGTTTCAGTAGAGAAATGCATTGGGGCAATCTAAAGCATACGCAGTAGCAATCTATCCCCAAGGAATGTATTCTCTTAATGAATTCTATAGCAGTTCTTTCTAATCTTTGTAACTCAAGGTCCTCTAAACACCTCATAGAAGTGCTTTGATTTCTTGACATTTCTTGTGTAACTTTAGAAACCTGGGAGTTTGCTGTTCTTTTCTCTTCATGACTTACCTTGGTCATCTTTTCTGCTATATCTGTAATACTCTATTTTTCTGTTGAATATTTTTGGGGGTAATCAAAAGAAATATTGCATTAAAATGTGGGGATAACACAGATCTGCACTATGATATGTAATGATGTTTTCTGTTATCTTCTTGTTTCCTTTCTAACGACTCCTTGTATTCTACTTGCTTTTTGAACACCAAAGGGGATTTTTAAGAAGATTGGTGCTTTTCACCATTCCTTCAAAAGAGCTTGAGCTCTTTTATAATTCCAGCTCTTTTGTAATTCCAGTGGAATTATAAAAGCAGCAAATTTAAAACAACTCAGAGGAAGAAGTTTCTAATACAGCAAGTAGTTACACTGTCCAAGTGGGCGTTCCAAGCTATAAATACAAACAGATTCCTCACAGAGCACAAAACTGTGGTGATTATTGAAGAATATCGATTGCAGGTTTGCCTCAGAAAGTTCCTGAACTTCTGATTGCTGGAAACTGGGGGAGTATTTCAGGTGAAAGATGTGCACTTATTCTTAAGCAGCTGCTACGAGCCATGGGCAGAGGAAGAATACAGAACTCACCAGATGTGTGGCTCTATGTGTACCTATTCCTACAGAGAGCACATTAGACAGTTTTCAAGGGTTCAGATTTGTTGCTGTTGGTTTTTTTGTAACTGGGAACTTGAGAGGAGTAAAACAAACAGTCCAAGGCAATGGAAATGGGGAGACAATGTCCTTACCCACGCAACGTAGTATAAACCTCTAGGGATGTGTAAAACAATTTAAATAAACACAATAGTCCAATGCAAATGTATTAATGTAATTGTAATTAATAATGTAATGTAATTAGTAATGTGATAATGTAATTAATAGTACAATGCAAATGTACTCAGGTAATTGAAAGTCAAGATGTAAACTTGTGATCCATTGGTTTAGATAGAATTTACAACTAAAGAATTGAACCTATATTTGCTTACAGGTAAAAGACTGCAAGAGGCTCCCAAAGGGGAAAGAGTTGGCACCATGTCCTTTTCTTAAATTCATGAGGGAGGGAAGGACTGAATTATTGATGGTGTTGTCCACAATGTGCCTAAGGTAAATGAGGACACAGTCGATACATCGCTTTCTTTCAGCAGGCCCTGCCACCTGTAGGCTTACTTTACCTCTAAGTTATAGCAATTGTCTTTGGTGGGAATCCAAATGGAAGCACAGCAGTTGTGGTGTAAAATAGCCTCAAGGTGAGAAGAGTTCAGACTAGGACAAAGAACTTTCTTCAAAGTTTAAACTAGGGTGATTTTTACCTCTTTGATTGGGTTATTGTTAAATGTTAGAATGCAATTCCCCCCGCCAAAGGAAAGTCCCCCAATGACACAATGCCTTTGACTTCTTACGTTCCCCTGAGTAAGATCTCTTCTTCTATTTCTGCCATCCAGATTTCCTGGAATCAAGGGTTATCTTTGCGTCAGTAGGGGGTGTCAGTGGAGGTGAAGTGATATAGAAGAGCAAAGTGTGAATGCTGAAACACATTTTCCATTTCATTCCCTTTCAGTCGAAAACCACATGTGAAATCTGGAGGTCAAGTCAAAATAGCAAGAGATTTAGGAAAGAAGCACCGGGGGATATTTGCAGCAAACCCTGCCAGTCTGTGCTGTAATCCAATTTGTCATGGGCATGTAGTGTAGATAGCTGAGAAAGAGGTAACGTACAATGGAGGCCTTACAATAAAGGTCCATACAGCAACTCCATGGCCATTATGCAGCTCTTGACTTTTAAAGTCTGCATAACTTACAAGAAGATCCTTCTCAAAGCCAAGACTTTCTGCAGTCTGGAGGCTTATTTTGTGTGGAATGTGTGAGCTAGAACCTACATCCATAAGGAAGTTGTGTTTTCTTCTAAAGAGCCCTTATGTAGTTCTCAGCAGTCAATGAGATCTGGACTGGGCCATAAGCAACTAAACATGCACTGGAGATCAACTTTTGTTAAGGTGCTGAGGAAAACACATCGTCTTTCTCCAGCTGACAAAACCTCCCTGCAGCCTGGAGAGGGGAATAAGGAGAGAGTGACAGCAGGGAATCAGCAGAGAATCTGCAAGCAGCATGGGATCATTTCATCCCTGCACTTTTACTTGCCATGTTGTGGGGCATTTGTCAAGAACATGAGTTCCTGGCTAGGAAAACACAGGAGATGAACATGTACACATGGTCATTCAGGTTTTTGGTGGGCTTGATCACTTCCTAAGGTGACTATCTTGCCACCAACTATGAAGTGCCTACAGAGTTACTCATCTGTTGCTCTCTGTAGATGGGATGAATCGAGCTGTACACAGCCGTGCTTTCAGGGTGCTTACAGATCAGAATGAACAATCAAAATCAGTAGCGAAATGAATGGGTGTTAGTAGAAATACAAAGGCCTTGCAGAAATCTCATTGCAGTTTGTTTGGAAATTGCTTCTGTTGAAATCATATTCCCAACCCATTCATTTTTATTGTATGTTCCTATCTACTTGGTTTGTTCATCTTACAATAAAATAAGATGAAAAAGTTGCAGGAAGAAATAAGGGCAGAAACACTGTAGGTATTGCTGCTGGGGAAGCCAAGTAAGAATCATGTTTGCAGTTTTCCCCAAAGCCAAAGCAATCTGTTCAGCAGTGGTTTAGCAGGAGCTAGGGAGAGTGATACATCTACCAAATGCCGTTGGGGGGTGTTACATTTAAACAGTCTGCATTCCAAAGAGATGGGTATAAATGAAAAAGAAAGGAGTTCTCTTTTCTGTTTGCAGGGCCAGCACAGAATCTGCCACCTGAAAATGCTTTCTCTTTACTCAGGCTGGTTCTTTTGGTGGCAGTTAGGAAACTTGCACTGTTTTCAAGTGTCTGTTTCCCACCAAGAGGCTGCTAATGAACAACCCATAATGGAAATGGTTAGAATTCCTAAGTTGTTTTTGGTTTTCTGGACAGATACTGAAGCAGGCCTGGTCCCACATGATTGATGGTACAAACAGTCCCATTGATGCAAACAGTGTGCAAGAATCCTGTGTTCACCTCTGGACCCCTCACTAGAAGGAGATATTGAGGTGCTGGAGAGGGCCAGAGAAGGGCAATGGAGCTGTGCAGGGCCTGGAGCGCAGTGTGATGGGGAACGGCTGAGGGCCCTGGGGGGTTCACATGGAGAAGAGAAGGCTCAGGGGGACCTGATCGCTGCTTACAACTGCCTGAGAGGAGGATGGAGTGAGGTGGGGTCGGTCTCTGCTCCCAAGGAACAAGGGACAGGACAAGAGGA
>JAOEHX010015571.1:0-23627 GCA_025448015.1 Bolborhynchus lineola
GATCTCTCAAACCAAGGAATGCAATTAGGTGACTTTTATCTAAAACACAGATCTGCTGACTTGCTGTTCAAGTTTTAGAAAATGATGAAATAGGCAATGATTACACCAAGAATTGCCTAGACTGCAATTGTATAGATGCTTATTCCTAATTTTGTGTTTTGCTCTATAGAATCATTATATGAGAAAACTGTAAAGCCTACAGTGGCTATATGCAAGCAGAAGAGAGCATGGAGAATGAAAGGGAAGAAAGATAGGTCCAAACCCTTACAGGAAAATATAGAGAAAGCTATAAAACCAAAATTCTTCTTATAGGATGACTAGGTAGTATCCTTTGCTAGAAGGGTTCTCATCAAAACCAATGTGATGATTCGTGTGTTAAGATCATCGTTGGTACAAAATGAAGACTGGTAACATCTGTGCTTGAAAAAACAGTATTACAACGCAATGTACTAATTTAAAGAATTGAGATGATAAGTATGTATGTTTTCCATAAAACACAACTGGAGTTAGTGCCAGCAAATGATGAGCAGTTCATCCTGTGAGAAAGTAGCTTTACTACTACTACTAACAGGTTTCATTTCATAAGCTCAATTTACTGTAAAATACATTTTCTAGCAGGTTTGAATGTCCATTGCTGTTCTGGCCTTTGGTTGATTTCTGTAAAACTGCCAAAACTGAAAAGAAATGTGTGCTTACAAGTCATGTGCATGCTTGATATTTTTGAAAACTACACCCTGAACTACATATCAGACCACACAAGATATGCTTATATGGATAGCTAAAAAATATCCAGGACCTTAGTATGCATATTTACTCTTTTTGATTGTTGAGGTTTTTAAACTTTCAGGGGCCAGAGGGGAGCGTGCTGTAATTTTCAGACACTTTCCTGTAGCAGGAAAGTAACATATTCTGTCTTTTTATCGAGTATGTCTACTGAAAAATTCTTTAAATCATTCATATTTTTTCTCTTTCCTTATGGATTAATTCACATATGCATTAATTCATATATACATCTTACTTGTTGTTTGGGTGTTTTGGGTTTTGTTGTTGTTGGTTTAGTTTGATTTCTGTTTTTTAATTAAAAAAAAAAATCTCAAAACATTCCCTGAAGTACCAAATTCAGATGCAAATGCTTTCCAGATTATCTCCAGATGGTTCTGGATTGTCTGACATAGACCAACATATCATGGCCAAAATATGGTCTAAGAAAAACACAATCCACAAACCATGTAGGGACTCTGGAGTGGCAGCCACAAATACCATTTGGTGTCCTAAATTGATTCTGTGAGAGCTGATACTGGCATGCTACTTGTTGATACTCCCAGACACAAAGCCTGTGATGACACCATGAGAGTTATTAGACAGGGCTGACATCAGGTGACCTCTTCTAGGTGGCAAAACAATTTTCAAGTAGAACATGAGCCTTCAAGGGCAAGTAGCAGATGAGCAGGAGGTGATTTTTCTTTTTCTAGTCCATAGTTTTTTTATTTCAGTACCTGTTTTCCATCTTTTCCAGCTGTCCTGGTTTCAGGGTTAAACCATGACACCAAACAATTCTTTCATCTCCTCAGGCCTACATTGAATAATAAACACTGATTTTGTTTGGATTAACTGTGGCTGAACCTTTAAAAGTAGAATAATGAAGTATTTGTTCCTTTTATATGGAGTTTTTATCCTTAGTATAGTTTTATTTCAATATGTATAATTTCTATATTAAACATAGCTCTATCACACATGAATATATTAAAAACCATATTTTTAAAGATAAGCTAATAGTCACCTTTTTCTGCTTGGTTAAAAACTGTGGGCTTTCCTTTGAAAATCAAAATCAGTGTTTCAGTCCAGGGAAAAAAGCTATATCCACAAGGTTAAATGACACAGCAAGATACAATATCTAAGATCAGTTGGGGAATTCTGAGACAATGTTGTGTTGACAAATTATTAGAAGATCTTGACTTATCATACATTTTGAAAGGTCACTCACCCTATGATAACAACAACTGACACTTCAGACCCCTGCTTCCTCTTCCAGATACTAAGCATCTGAGAAAAAACAGCAGCATAGCACACTGGAGACTAGTCAGCAGATGCCTGCAGCTGGTGACCTCAGGTGAAGCTTCACCTACTTCTTAGCATGCCCTATTCCAAAGCTATATTGCTTGTACTTAGATATGGTAAGTACCATTTCTGTACATGCTTTTCAATATAAAAGTAAGCTTCAAAGGTAATTTAAATCCATCTTTCAATGCACATACGTCTGTGGCCTACAAGGAAGACATACCATCTTTTCTGCTAAATCTACAGAAAACACAAAGAATATTTTTGCAGAGTATAGGTACATGTAGATCTGATTAGGAGGTAAAAATGATACACAGAACCACCCAGAACAATTATGCCATTTTTAAAGCACTTCATTCTTGTCCTAATTTTCCTGCAAGCTAGACATCATCCCTGCAATTCTCATTGGTATATTAACATACGACGTTCTGAAAGTTTGTCTTTCTCTAAAAATACATTTGAACTAGCTGAACTTCCTGATCTACTTCTCTCCCCAAAATAAACAATAAGTGAGATCCATTTATATTTGAGAAGAAGCTGACGTGAATATCCTGTAAGTGCTTTTGTAGAAGGGCTTTTAACTGCACACATTATTCTAAGGTTTGTATTGTGCAATATTCCCAATATGACAACTCTAAAGGATTTAATTGGAACATAAAAAGAGCAATATCCTTAATCTGATGTGTTACGTTTTATTAATTGTGTATAATATTTTAAAATTTATGAAAATCCTGAATTACGATAGATTATGTTGGAAAAGGTCCCATGTTATTTGTTCCCTAATAGTCCCAGGGAAATTATATTTTTTCTAAAAGAAATACAAATCTTACTAAAAAAAATTGAGAAAGTTGGTGTGT
Source organism: Bolborhynchus lineola (assembly GCA_025448015.1). NCBI lineage: Eukaryota > Metazoa > Chordata > Aves > Psittaciformes > Psittacidae > Bolborhynchus > Bolborhynchus lineola. The sequence goes on from JAOEHX010015571.1 coordinate 2,916, forward strand.
ATATGTCTAGAGAGAGGTTACTTTCCTTTTCATCTTTTTTTAATCCAAATTCTGATTTCTTTGGCTTTGTCAGATTAAATTAGGCTTTTAATGTTATTGTAATGTTATGTATTTAATATGTACTGAAAGTGGTCTGGGCCTAATGTTAGCACAGCTGTGACATTTGATTTCTGTCCTTTTTGCTAAAAGACTTGCGGGAATATAAAAATTTTTATTACAGTGCTTCCTTAGGAGGTAAAAATAATGAGTATAATACCGCCTTAAAAGAAGTAGATAACTTGCACAGTATTCCTGACCATAGCAATGATATTAAATAAACACTAGGTAGGGTCACTCACTGCTTGTAAGCTGGTAAGCATACCTTAGCCATTACCATACACTCCTGGGTATTTTTTTATTAAATTCTGGCACAGTGACAACAGATCCAATGCATTTCATAGAGTCATACAATAATTTAGTAGAAAGAACCTCTGGAAGTCATCTGCTCCAGCAAGGCCAAGTGAAATCAGGATGTTCAGGATGTGTCCAGCTGAGTTTTGAATATCTCCAGAGAGTGTAGAACAGATCTGAGTGAAGCCTGGATCTGGCTTTCAACATCCTTCATGGCAGCTGCAGACAGCAGTAAGGTCTCCCTTTCACATTCTTTTACTGGTGAACAAACCTGCAGGTGTCCTGTACTCCAACCCCTGCCCAACCTGGCAGCTCTTTGATGGGCTCCCTCCAGTGTGTATGCTTGATTTGTACGAACAGGGAGCACAAAGTGGATGCTCTAGATGCTTCCCATACTCAGTGCTGAACATAGGGAATAAACACTTTCCTTGACCTCTATCTATCCTAGTCAGCTCACCAATGCCTTTTGTCTGGAAATTATCTTCAGTCTTCAGAAATGTTTTGGATGCAGCAAAGAGTTGGTATAGAAGAAATCTCTCCATTCTACAGAGGAAGGCAGAAGCACTGCAGGTGACGAAAGGGACCAATATAAATGATATATTCGATTATCAGGGGACAATGCCCAGTCTGGCAAGACTTGTGCCTGTTTCTTGCCTTCAGAATAGCTCACTATCTGACATCCAAACTACTCACTGGCACATGTCTAAGCCACCTTGCATTACTTCAAGGCACTGGGCTTGGGCTAAGCAAGGTTTTGGTCTATAGATGCTTCCAGTGCCTGCAGATTGGAAGCAAGCAATCTGACCCTTCTGCAGGAAGTTTGTTGTCTCTTTCTGGGGGAAATCTCATCCTCAGTATTTCCTCTTCAATGTCATCCTGATCTCCAGTGGGTTCAGTCCCCAGCGACCTGGCAGAAGTGTTCAGTCCCGCCTGTTCCCCTATATGCTAGTTTCTTGTCCTGCTTCTCCATATCCTTCCTCCTTCAGGCTTCCTCCCTTCAGTTTATCCAGGCTTGACAGGCAGAGAAGCTGGAACTGGAAGCTTCCTGGAGCTTTCCAGGAAAGAGTGAATGCCTACTCCTACACCCCAAGGATGTCTTTCCCATTGCTGATGCAATTGGTATGGCCATTCCAAACCAGGTCTTTGGTGGAAAGAGTTGGTTGACGGGGCAGACTTGTGCCAATCTTTCCCAAGCTGGACTAGGCTCTGAGGAAATGTTCTTTCTTCAGAAGTCCTTCATGCTCCAATCAAAAAGCTGACAACTCCCCTTTCTCCTTCTTACACCTCTTCCTGCTCCAAGACCCCTCAGTGATCACAAGGATGACACAATCAGCAATCTGAGGATCCAGTCAGCACAGAGTTCTTTCAAGGGCAAAGGTACATTGGGTTAACAAGCATGGGCTGTCAGGTGGCTGGTGAGAGCAGGCAGCTATTGCGAGATACTGTACCTCTGTTTCCTGCCACCAGGATTTGAAGTCATCTGTTGAAGCCACCTACTGGGTGGTTCTCCAGGAACGTCTGGAAATTGCTCAGTGCATCAAGATAACTTTTATCCCAGTTCAATGGGAAAGCTTGCTTGTACATTTCTTGTCCATCATTCTCTCACACTTGATGAGTTTACAAAGAGAAAACAGGAAATGTCAGTAAAGATAACTTTCTTATTAACATTTAGAATTAACCACAAAGAGTACTTTTTCCATATGTATTCGAAAATCTCTGGGTAGGGGTGAAAATAGACACTGAAATAAAATATATTTTACAATTACATTTTCAATTATTCTACTTCTAAATTTTATCACCTTCATTTTTTAACTTATTAGTGTCTATTTAATATGGTTTTATTCAATTAGACAAATATTGACCACTCATGATCAAGACTTCTGTCAGACAGGTAATTTATAAAACCCTCAACAGAACACAAGATCAAAATTATAAGCAATTTTTCTTATATTACAGTGCACTCTATTTAACTAGTAGTATTACTTAAATCAATAATCTCCAAAACATAATCTGTCATCTAAACTGTTTTATATCAGTGGCAGAAATTTCTTGAAAGCAAATGTGAATAATATTGGTCTGTTTCAGGTACAATTAAAGGTAATAATAGAAGTGAAAATATAGAAAAATATAAAAAAAATATTTTCTAAATTGATACACCATACTGCTTACTTAACTGCTTAAAAGCAGTTCTCTACCAAGACCTGTACTTCAAAAAATATAACTTCACAGAATTTGTGTAAGATAATGTAGAAAAGTGTAAGACTGAAGTTTCCATCACTACTGGGAAGCAGAAGCTTGAAAAATCTCTTTCACAGAAACCCACAATGAAAATTCAATAATATATTTGTCACACTAGCAATAGCAGAAACATAGTAATACCTTAATTATTATAGTTGTACTTATAGCAATAGAGGACAAATAAGAGGATTTGAAAAGAGTTTAAATAAGAGGGTATTACTGTAACATTGGCAAATGAAACTGTCATTCTATTATCTGACCTTTTAGTTTGTGTAAGGAGGTGGTTGTCAGTAGCACTCCAGCTTGTTTTTTGATAGAATTAAGATCTATTTTTTTCCCAAACCACCTTGGCTAAGCTTATATCAAGAAATAGCTCTTCTGTGATACTGGAAACCCAAAGTATCGCCTGCCTACATCGAATTAGTTACATGTTAGATATTCAGCTCCTAACAATGTTGAATTTGTTGCAGCTAGCAAGTAGAGTTGTTTAGATATGGCTCTTAAATTCACTGTTTTTCCTTCTATAGAAAAAGAGAACTCTGTATGCATGTAAGTTATCCACTGGTAAGTAAAGCAGATTGGAAAAAAAAAAAAAAAAAACCTGCTAAGACTTTGTTTATTATGTATTTTATGTACTTGACTGAGGGGCAAAAATTAGCCATTTTTGAGAGTGCTTGTCTTTTTATAACCATCTGTGCAGATGCATGGAAAATGGAGGGAAGGGAAGGAAGAAAAGGAGGGGCAACATTAAAAGTTGACAAAACAACATGGTAAAAGACCTGACAAGAAGACCAAAATTAATTCAAGAACAAACAAGAACCCAATGAAAGTGCTATGGTGCATTTTTTACTCTCAAAGAATTCCCACAGCTCTTTATAATTATTCTATCTCATAGTACAGTGACTGTGGAGGTAGACTTAACAAAAGGTGCACCATTAACAAAACTAAAATATGCATGGTCTTTTTTCATTACAACCAATTTTTACTCTTAAGAATATGTTGACCCATGTGCTAGATTTCTCCTTTCTCTGCTTTGAAAAGTACTATTGGGTTGTTAAACTCCATCTAAGCAGCCTCTTTCAGGACCAAAAGAGATATATTGCATTGGGATAATTGGAAGAATTTCTTTACTGTCTAACGAAATACAGTATTTGCATTCTTCCACTTCATTATCAGCACTGAGTTGCTTCAGCTTTGAAATGGGAATTTATTACATTCCAGCCTAAAGATGAGCACTATGTTGGCACGTAAAGGAAAAACTACCAACATATGTCTTTTTTTCACATGCTCAGAAATCTCGAAATAGTCCCACCACAATTTTAAAACCAGGGAATTTGCTTCCTCGCTATGTAGGTAGCTGCTATAAAGCCCTGTTTTAACAGCACTGAGAATACAGCAGGTCTTTAAAGGGATTTGGAACTATGTCTGTGGAACATTTTCCCTCCATTTAAACATCTTGAAGGTAACAGGAGAGGTCTGTCATTTATCCACCCAACAAAAGCAAGAAATCTTTAATATTGGGGACATAGCTAAAAAGTAAGAGTTACAAATGATCAAATACTCAAATACATGCCATCAACGCGTATTTAGCCAAATATGTGTTCTCAAGATAAAACTTCAGGGAAGGTAAAATTTCAAGCTTTTGCAGACTTGTGAATCTAAACTTGAAATCCTCTGGGTTAAAAATATATGGAGAGTGATTGTACTCTTCCAGTTTTACACAGATGAAACTTCATTGATTTTTGGAATGAAAGTAGAGTATTGTAGTGATAAATCAGACCTCTGCAATTCCAGCAGGTCTAACACAATGTGTTTTCTTATGTAACTTATGCAAAAGAAAAGAAAAGAAAGAAAACAAACAAACAAACAAAATCTAAAACCAGAAAGCAACACCAAAGAACAAACATCCCTCCACCACAAACTCCAGTAGAAACACCTAAAACTAGAAATGGCTTTGAAAAAAAAAAAAAAAAAAAAAAGGAAAAAAAATAGTATTTATTTCATACAACATACTGATTTTAAAATATATCTCGAACACACCATGAAAGTGGAAAAGAAATAGAAGTTGTACTTATTTTGTAGTGACCTGAATTTAGCATCAGATGTTAAAATCAAGACATGAAATTTTGGTAGAGAGATAAAAGTCCAAACAGAGACCTGACCACATGCCGGATGATATTAGTGGCAGATGTGATCGTCAGAAGTGTGATGGCATTTCCTCTGAATAGGCGAATGTACTCTTCAAACTTTGATGTTAACATGATTAGCAATGAAAGTATGCTTTGTTCCTTTGCCTTCACATGTTCTCAATATTGGCAGTTATCGTTTACTTGTATTTTTAAATCAAATATTATCCTGCCCTGTATTCATGTGCAGATGCTTTGCACAATGCTGCTTTTTCTGTTGGACCTAAAAGAAAATTGTGAATCAATGTACTGAACAGGGGTTAAATATTTTATTTTTCCCTTTTACTCAATCCAAGCATTTCTATATCCTAGCTTTATACTGGAAGTCCCAGTACCATGCTTTCCCCTTCACACCAATATCGCGACTACTTTGTCCGTTGCCCCTAGACAGTCGTTAATTGACTGCAAACACAACTTTATTGCAAAATGACTGCAGCTTTATTAAGCAACAGGATTTACAGGCAATAACAAAATCAATATAACAATAATATATCACATAATTAAGTAAGATTCTTACAAGCACTGCCTGTAGCCTCAAATATGAACAACATCATTGCAACCAGTGATAGCAGTTGTCCAAAGAAGATACAAATCCTGACTTCCAATGTGAGAAAATACATATCCTCTCTTAACTGAAGGAAAAATGTCCTGTTTACCCCCCACACATCCTCATCAGTCACCTAAAAATTCTCATTTATCCATGTCAAAAGATAATAGTTGTATAACAATGTTGTCACTGAAGTTACAATAGCAAGGTATGTTCCTGAGAACATATAGGGATTGACTCTTTCATTCAAACTTATATGAGTACACCTGGAAGTCAGTAATGCTTCCTGTATTTGACACGTTGCTTGCATGAGTAAAGATGGCACACTCAACAAAATACATAAAATGTTAAGTCTTGAACATTAGAACACCACTGAATGTCTTTCAGCTGCTGCAATAAATCTAAGTGTACCTTACAAAGTTCTGTGAACCTGAAATAGTTTACTATGTCCATGAACTCTACTTGTACATGAATGAATGACACTTGAAACAACAGCATCTATTCAAATTGCATCTCTCAAGAGCAGAAATGTGCTTTCACTTTCCAAAAACTTGCACAAGTAGTCTCCAAAGTTCTTCTATGCCATCTTTGGCTAATTTTTTTAAAGATTTTTTTTTTTTTGCTAAAAAGCCAAAATATTAATTATTCTTACTACAGTAGAGGCATGCCAACCTGGAAAGCCATGTCTGCACTGCCCTAATGGAATTTGGTTCTGTTGGCAACCCTGAGGTCAAATTCCCTAACCAAATTCACTTACTGCTTCCATCTACTCCTGAAATGTTCTCTTGAACAGGGAAATGGGTTGGAGAGAACCATGGAAATATCCATCACCTCCAGCAAATACCCCCATACAGACTCAATACCTGTGCTCTATAGTGCCTCTCCTGAAGAGCCTAAGCCTGCCTATCCCTTTCTCACATGACTTTGTAGTATAAGATCATAAGCTCTTCATGTCATGACCCTATTCCTTCCTTCTGCACATAGAATGTGTCTCTTCAAAAAGACATGGCACACGTAGGCCTCTTATTTTGGAGGACGGTAATCAACAAAAAGGCAGTATGGTATGCCTAAGAAATCATCAGATCAGGAGAAAATCTGGACAGAGTTGTTTAGAAGTTGTCTGGGAAGTCAGATGCAACAATTCCAATTATACAGAGAGCAGTGACAGTTTGGATCAAGTCAACTTAATGCAAAGGAAAGCAATGATACATTAAGAAAAGCTGACAGAGCTTTACAAACCGAAAGCCATAACTCTGCCTGGAAGTGGGCTATGTATAAGGAGGTCCATCATAAAAGACTACTGTACAGCTTGTTCTATTCTTAGAATGGAAGATAGGAAGACAGATCTCCAAACTAGCAATCAAAACACAGAAGAGAAAATTGTGATAGGAAACTATATGTCCTGAAGAAGGATACTTCCAGAGAGACACGCAGAAAAACATCTGCCACGCACATGAGCTTATAAGTGACCTCTTCCTAACATTTGCTTTGTAGAGACTTCCAACCTAGCAAGGCAACTGCTTCAGCTTCTGTGGAATCACCACCTATGGTGAGTGAGAACTATCCCAAAGATATTCACTGCCCAGCACCATGCTTCCAGGCTGGCAATCTCTTCCCTCATTCACAAGTTTTTCTTCCTTCACATATCAGTGCACGCTATTCACAATCCAGAGATGAGCTATTCTCTCACACTGTGTAGGATCAAGTTCCACTACACTTATAGGCATTTGAAAAAATCATATGGGGATATTCAGACTATCCTTCTACACCAGATGAGGAAGAACAGTTGTTTTATGCTGATTCCCTACACCACAAGCTTCATTTCAAAACTTTCAGCAAAAATTCTTCAACATCCCTACAAAGCAAGATGATCCAATCTTTAAGGAAAATCCCAAGACAGAATTTCATTTTGCAGAAGAGGCAAACAGAAGGACGGAGATTGCTTTCAGGACACACTTCACGCAGTTTCCCCATCACTCAGAGAGACTCTTGGTTTTCACATAATGCATTTACATAACTAGTCCTATCCCTGCTGCCTGAACATGAAGATGAACATGGATGTAAGCCCAGAATTCCCTCTGGCAGAGAACTGTGTATTATCAAGCACAACAAAAAAAAAAAAAAATAACCAGATCAAGAACTGTATCCCAAGGGAATCTCACAATCTTATTCACTCTGGACACTTTCTTATGAACAACTGGGCAAACAGCCCAAAGCCTGATCTGGTTAGAATTGCACATCAGGTTTATACATTTGACAACAATAAAATATTTTTGTACTTTCCAACATGTGTTTGTTCTCCGGGCTTGAGGTCCTTTGGGACTGCCCTTAGCTCTACTGCTGTTTTTCTTGTCATCCCTATGAGATCTGCATGCACATGCTCTGATCCTGGGAGATAAGAACCTCTGCACATTCAGGTATGGACTAATGGTCTCACACAGAAGACCTGGGAGTCTCAAATCCCACTCCAGTTAAAGGTTTGAAAGAGATGACTGTCACACTGAAAAGAAGTTCTCCCTGGCATTAGGGACATGAGAGACTGGACTTCTTCTGACTGGGAGATGCACAGCCAGCATTTTTCTGACACCCTTTGAAACAAGTATGAGGATCAACTTCTATTAAACAAAGTATGTATTCCTCTGCATGGATCAAGACTAGCAGAAAACTGGCCAGGATGACAGGCTGTAATGTCTGTAGTGATGGTTTGGGAGCAGCTTCTCCCAAAATTCAGAAAAATTACATCCACATGCCCTCAATAGTGAGTTGAGGAGTATGTTTTCTGATGTAAAGGGATGAATTAGGCTTGTACTAATTAAATTATTACTGGAATAATTTAATTTTCTTCCTTTTAGTTTCACAAGAGGTTTTAAAGTGTCATTTTTTTCAAGTGAGAGGGGAGGAGAATATTTTCAGGGAGACTACAAGCAGGCAGACATGAGGTCTGGTGTGGAGGACAATGACCAGGCTGCCTGCTGACAGCAGCCTGTTCTTAGACCAACCAAGGGAAAAACCTCCTACCTGTTGAGATAATAAAGAGGAGGAACAGAGAATATTATTTGAAAGAGATGAAGAAAGAGAGAGCAAAAATAAAAGTTCTGAAGCCAGGGAAAGACCCTGAGAAAAGGTGGTGAAGAATATCAATGAACACTTCCACATATGGCCTTCAGCTACATCCATTTCAGGAGCAATGAATGATGACACATCCATGGTCAACAAGGCAAAAGCTATGAAAGCTTTTTGTCAGGAGATACTGAGCAGATTGTGGTTCCAAAGATGAAAGCCACTTGCAAATGAAGAACCCTTGCATTGTAATACTGGTGTTTGTACCTGAGACTCAAAATAGCTGTATTGTGGGCATGATATCATGTACTATCAAAGGGAGCTTTCCACAGAGATATGCCAAAATGGAGTCAGTTGCTCAAATTTGTAAGAGGCTATCAAACAAATGTAGAAAATCTCAAGCACCATAAGCCAAATATTGAGGAAAGGGTGGGGAGTGGGGTGCAAAACCCATAGTCTAGTGGGACCATGAACATGCACACACCACTTAACACAGAAAAGCAATCTAGAGGGACAAGTTTGTTGAGGAGAACAGCACTTTGATTAGGCTTCTCTGATCTTCCATGTACTTCACATAAATTGGTAAAGGGAGGCCTAGGCAGACTGCAGGACTTACCTGGCTTAAGAAAGACACGTGTTTGGTCATTTCAAGGAGCCAAACAACTTAGCTTTCTTAGTGTTCACTCTTCTTCTGTGAGCGTCCTCATACCCAGATAGCAGACACATAAAGTGCAAGGCAAGATCAGACTTTGTTAGTTTCCTGGTGGATTTACCACAGATTAACAGAAGTATACAAATTTCCTGTGTTTGCAGTAAATCATCTCCTTTTACCTCTTGTCCACATGTAATCACTTAAGATTCACAGAGTGGCCCTTATGAGCAAGGCCTGGGGAAATAATTTCTTCACTCTAACATACACATGCACACATATACAATAGTAGAAGGCCATATAAATTTAAAAAAAAAAAGTGAACATGAATTGGTTTCCGCTTCCTCCTCTGTTCTATTGCTTTTATTTCTTGTAAAGTTAGTAAGATCACTACAGAGAAAATGTAACTTGAGAAGGAATTTATATGTTCCCTCAAGTTATTCCTCTCCAAAGGGAGATGCTGAATTAAAGTATCACTATTCCCTTAAGGTTCTGGAAAGTGAGCTATGGGAGACACACAGGTTGTACACCTCCATATCCCATTCCCCTCAAAAGATATTAATCTCTTCTGTTAGCACACTAGTCTGTATTTTAATTCTACCAAGGACACCATCACCACCCCTTTCTTTCTTGTATCCCGCTCTCTTGTTTCAAACTGACACTGTTTTGTTCTTAAAAACTCCTTCTAGTAAAAACCTTGTGCTCTGTGGCATTTATCAGTATTATTTAATATAGATTCTCAAACAGCTTCTGAACTGCTGAGGTGCAGAGAAGGAATGAAGTATTTTTGTTACATCCATCCTCATAAGTCTCCTGCTCCCTCACACAACCTAAACCACGCCTCTCACCTCAGATGAAGAAAGTATTCTTCATTTTCCTTCTTCTTCTCTGTGTATAGGAGAATAATCTATCTGGATATGCAAATCTCACTCTGTAAAACAGTATTTTTAAGCTTTAGCATCTCTTTTAAAACTAATTTTCCAATTTTTAAATTATCGTATTTGACACAGGTTTGCATGTAAAGTTGTAGATTATTTATCCTTTTATATAAAAACTTAAAAGATTTACCTGGTGTTTTTAGAAATTCGAACATTAAAAAAAAACAATCTGTTTACAAAGCTATTTTTCCAAATACCACAACACTTTGTAGGTTATATTGTTTCTCTAAATATACAACATGTTTTTCAAAATGAAGAGACTAAAAGCATGTTCTTATCAATTTTTAACCACTGAAATACATGGAGTAATTTTAAAATATTTTTTCAGTAAGAAAAATATATAAACCAAAATTTGATCTTAAGGCCTTTCTTACAGTTATAACCCTTTTTAGGGCAAAACGCTCTGATGACTCCAGTAAGAATAATTTGTAAATATCAGATTGCATTCACTCATATAACTTAGTATGGGTTTCTGTGCGTAAATTCAGATATGAGTCAAAATGTTTCCAATGACAACATGGGAGCTGATGACACTGTGTTGAATATATAATGTGGATGCAGTTTAATGGCATCAGTTCTGGCTCCACCACTTACCTCCAGTCATTGCAAATCTTTGAAGCACCCTGTTACACCTGAGTCTTTTTCCACTTCTCATTTCTGCTATAAACAAAGAAAGTAAGGGGAGGAGATGGGACAGACCACTTCTCTACCCCTGTCCTCCCTCAGTATCAGAGAGGCAGTGTTCCTTTGTTACATTCTGTGTAGATCTCATCTAGTATAATTCACCTGTTCTAGGACAGGTGCTTTCTGCTATGTTATACAGAGCCATTTTTAAGAGGATTCCAGGTACTGCTTTTTGCAAGGCACAGAAAAATAATAATCACTTCCCCTGGGATGGTGAATCAGAGCTGTTTGCTCTTTGGTAGCCTACAAAAAAGGTAAAATGTGTATATTTGAGCAAAGTGTTACTACCATAGTAGAACCAAAGCTAATGGATGAGAATTAAAAAGAGAGAGAAAAAACAAGCCTTTTTGTAATGTCTACGCACTTTATCTCACCCTTTGCTGCAGAACAGCTGGTAAAAGATCCTATGAAGTGCAGTGTGGTGAAAGAGAACACTGATCTGATCTGTTTATGCAACTTACATGTTCTCACTGTTGCTTGCAGTTAAAGTATGGGTTTTTTTTGAAATCAAGCTTATCAGATACATTTTAAGTGTTTCCTGTATGCAAATTCAGTGGGCCTGAATATAGAAATTTCCCTTGCCTGTGAATTTTTCATGTTGCGTATACTTAGAAAATCTAATCTTGGAGGTTCATTACTAGAACTGTTTTATTACTTCTGCCACTGTATTGTTATCAGACCAGCAACATCCTGAATTTGAGTAAAGGAGATGGTTGTTGGTTTGCTGACGTTCTTCTTGTTTTGTTTTTAATTTTCTCTTTCAGTTTGCAGCACCTAGAATTAATAGATGGAGGTGTTCCCTTCACAATCACACATTAAGAGCATAAATAGTTACTTCTAATGCCACAGTTCCCACATTATTCTAAATGCGTCTTTACTCCTGTAATTGTTGTGAGGTGAATTGTTAATATGTGATTTTCAGTAGTGATGGTACTAGGCAAATGCCACTGTATCAGAGGGATCAGCCCAAAGTTAAAACTGAAGTTTACAAGGATTGAGATGAAAGAAATCAATACAAATAATGAGAGGGCAGTGCAACAAGGCTCTGTAGTGGTGGACTTGCTAACCCTAAACCTTTCCACCTGAATTCTAACAAGTAAATCAAAGAGCTCGTATCTGGATCAAGGCACTTTCCAGCTTTGCTTTAGTGACAGGGGAATGGGCATTACCCAGAAGCTGCGAGGTGATGTTCAGAGGCAGCTAACAAACCACCAGCTCAGCTTTTCTTTTCCACAGGGCAAGCACTCTAAATGCTCCTCCTCCCCTTAACTTGCTGAAACTTGCAGCTGTGATTCACAACCTGACCAACAGTGATAGATAACAAACCACTGACCTTGAGGGCGGCTTTGTGTGTCAGCCTTATTGCGTCGAGTCACCGCACTCCTCATGTGTGTTATTTTAAGTAGCACATTTATCAGCCAGTACCAAACAGAATACGTGGCCATGTGTATTTTATTAGTGAGTTTTGAGTATTAAAAAAAAAAAAAAGAAAAAAGAGAGAGAGAAAAAACATCCACTTTATTTCAAGAAAGGCTTGAAGGCTCCTACACACTTTAAAAGTCTCCTTGTTTTCAGTTACAACATAAGGAATCTATATGGATGCTAATACGTTTGCATTTGTAGCTTTTCCAGACTTTTTTCTTTTCCAGCACACTGCAGTATAGCAATGTCAGAAATATACCATTCCCCATAACAGGACACATCTGTGGTGAATCTGCACAGAAGCAATTAATTTCCTTGTGGTATTTTTACACTGGGGGCTTAATGCAAGTCCCCGTTATACAAACAAAAAGCTCTAGACAGCTCCTGCTGCCTGATAAAAAAAAAAAAAATAAAAAATAAATAAAGTAAATCAGATTGAGAAGGGCTGTTTGGCCTAGGACTGCTACAGGCAATGACTTGTAATGAGGCATCCCAACACTAATTATGAAGCTTATTAAAGAGAATTGTCTAACTTGTACTAAAATGCATGCTATAATCACGTTAAGGGAGACATGCATACTGAATTGGGGTCCTCCGTTTTCTTCCCTTAGAGAAGTGGGCCCAATATTTAATGAAGCAAATTTGGATCTCTGTTTATAGCAGCAATGTTATTGTGCTTGGCAGACTGGTCAAGATGAATTTGATGGAGAAGCAGGTGGGAATCCCAACAGCTCAGTGATAATTCACACATCACAGCCTTCATGACTAACTAACATCTGCAGGCAAGTGGGCCAAGAAACTGTCAAAAACAAATACTTCCAATCCAGGATTTTATTATTAAACTTCTCCCAGATCTTCACTATGGTTGAAAAGGCAATATTTCAGTGTACTGTTTCAGAAAGGGAAAAAAAAAAAAAAAAAGATTAATAAAGATGTTAGAAGGCTGAACTGCTGTGAGATTTGTTTAATTATTCCCCACAGTACTGCCCCAGCAATCTGCTGACATTTAGCCCCGACCTTGCAAATCCTCAGTAAATATTAATATATCAACTCAAACAGGGACCGTTGTTTTATTGGTTCACGGAGCTCAGAGAGATTCGCCACAGCAGTGAAAAATAATGTGCAGAACTGAGGAAGAACGGCTCCTTTGATATCACCTTCTGCTGCACACATGTGCTGGGAGCATCAACAAAATGGAAATTCTGTTACTTTGCCACAGCTGTAGAGTGACACTTCAGATGCCTTTGCTTCCCTTTGTACAGCCTGCTGGAATAATCCCAAAACCACAGTGGCAAGAGATTAGAAAACACACACACGCACGCGCGCGCACATACACACACAGAGGAAGAGAGGGAGAGAGAGAGAGAAAGAAAGCAAGATCACATTTTATTAACTGACACTGTGGATATTTTAATACTAGTAAGCTCCCATCTTAAAACCTAATAAGCTTTGCCCAGAACAATGAGTGCTCTAATGAGAGCCAAGGAGAGCTAAGCGCAATCTACTGGAATCTGTTTACTGCTGTGACTTTGCTGTTTGCCTCTGTGAGTGCCACATAAACTTCTTTTTTCTCTAAACAGTTGCCCCTATTGACTGCTTCCGAATGTATTTTATGTGCCTGCCAGTCCTCACAAATCCTGACAAAACACCCCCAATTTATTTTCTCCCTTTTACTTGCTTGCCTCAAACATAAATGTACATTATTAAAATATCTTCTCATAACTACACTGCCATTACTAATAGGCAAGTGTTTGATGTGGGTCAATATTGCATCCAAATTCTTGGATTTAGGGGAAAGGGCTGCTGTGCAACATTTGGCATTCAGATGTATTGAGCTGCAGAGTTAATGCGTGATTAATTTTATTCATAAAAATGTTAATCACTTCATTGTGAGATCTTTTTAACATTCTGTGCACTGAACACCTTTTAACTTCTTTTTCACACAAGCTCACAAATGTATTTAATATTTTCAAACATTCTGTTATTACCAATAACACTGGTAATTAAACATACATTTAAAATGTAATAAAAAGCTGGCAAGGAGCGGCACGGCACCAAACACAAATGGAAGCCCGTATCCACTGCCTCCCCCATAACCCTCTCCTCCTTCACAGCAACTGACCAGTTTCTTTAATGTGCACTTGTTTGCAGAGTCCTGGAGGCATTTTTTTCAACACTCATTGACACAGCCTAGTACCACGAAAATAATGCCGCCCTGTAGCACTCTGTAGATCGTGCTAAAAATACTTCTCTTCTCAGGGAGGTTAGGATCACAGCGCTGGGCACATTGTGGCAGGTTGGGGACTCCAAGGGGGTTGTTTTGGGTTGGGATGGAGGCTTTTTTCTGAGACAAGCACTCAAGCCTCGTCTGAGAGTGGTGTCAGGCATTGGTGGGTGTGCCGACTGCACTCACTGACTTCTTGTTTCCAGCTGGGAAAGGCTATTGTGAGTGTATTCAGCCAATGCACTCATGAAACTGGATAAATGGATTAGTGGATCAGAGACACAATCGGCATCTTCAAAAGGAAAACAGCAGCCTGCAAAAAGACTGACATTTGTGTACTGGGGCAGAGGGTGTGTGAATGCTCTGCCTCCTCCAAAGGGACAAGACAGTGATAAACTTTCCACACTGACCACCTCACTTTGTGCTACAATTGACCAACAAAATAAATGGATTGCTTCATTGTTTTTGAACTGTAGGCAGCACAGGGAAAGCGCTACTTGTGCAGCAACAAAAGACAATGTATTGTGTGGGGCCAACAGCTCAAAATAAAACTTTTAATTATCTATGGGTCAGCCATAAATCTGGAATAAAAATAAATGTTACTTTTTAAACTCGCCTTTAACTCTGAGTTAACGCTGGCATTTTCTATTCTCTCAGGAGAGGCACTACCAGGACTTGGTGTGTGCCCCATGTTTGCATATCTGCATTAGCTTGACTCCCAAGGAACATGCTGGGAAACAAGTTTGGCTATCAGACGTGAAGTATGTCTGTAATGCTAATTAAAGTAAGTAAAAACAGATAAAAGATGCATTCTTTTTTCCACTATTTTTAACAAACACCCATGCATATATTCTCTTCACATGCACAAGGAAAGCCAAAACTAATATTAATAATGGTGAAGGGACTCAAGTAAATTAATTCCTCACAGAAGTACATTGTTTAGTTTTAAGAGCTCATATTTTTGAAGTCTTAAATTTTGAATACCTATTTCTATGGGGGTTTCAGTCTCCTGGTACTTTGCAGCGATTCCTGTCCACATGGCTGGTTTTACGGGCAAGCTATGAATGACGCTGCATGGGGGCACCGCACAATGGGGAACACCAACCTCGCCAGGAGCTGTTTCTGTAACTTTTCCCTGGAAAACACGCCACGCAGACCATGTTTATTACATGTTCCAGTGTTTTACTTGATTTGTTAAGTCCCAGGTAAGATTTATTGCTTCAACATAAAACTTGGCAGCTTGAAGCCTGGAATCAGGCCCCATGTTCCTCCTCACCACAGCCCCCATGGATCCAGTGGTGGGCACAAGCCCTGCCTGCCCCCTCCATGGCCCTTCCCAGATGGCTCCATATCTGCCTCTTGCTTCCTGCAGGCCAACAAAGTCTTGGCCCCAGCCAATTGAGGCCACAGACCTGTGACAGGCAGCTGGGTTTTGGAGCTTGTGGGTGACATGTGGGCTCCTGAAGCTCCCTCCATCCACCAGCAGTCTTGCAGGGAGGTGGGTAGTGCCAAATATGGGTCACCAAGATGTCAGGGGCCTCATTCCTAAACTGAGCTGGGATGAAGAAGGACATGTGCCATGGCCCTTGTTTTGAGGATCCCTTCTGCAGAGCACTTATTACTCATCAGCCCTTCCCCTGCGTTGCTTGTGTGCCAACATGACAGCCTGCCTCTGCCAGCCATGCCTCTGCCAGCCCCGACCATTTTTTACACCTCACCTTTTAAGGGCATTTGGGAATGAAAAAATGTAAAAATACAAAAGAAATAATAAAAATAACCCAACAACATCGAAAAGCCATCTCTCCTGCCATCCCTAGTCTCCCTGCCCCCGCCACTGCACACTCTTTGTAATGGTCTCATCTACAAGGACGATTGAAACTTTATAGTGCATGATTCATCGTGCGGGGCTGCGCTCAGAGCCACGGTGCGTATTACATTAATCAGTGTCAGGCCACTAAAACAGAGATATGAATATGAATTCTCCATATTGCAGGGGAGATAAATGTGCTTGTGAATAATTGATCGGTGCCCATGAAAAAAAAAAAAAAAAGAGAGAGGGAAAAAAAGAATAAAAAAGAAAAGATGGGGGCGGGGGGGAAGGAAGAGGGGATGAAGAGGAAAACATGGTCATACAATGAAAGAAGCTCCTGGGAGAGGCAAGGAGCCCCACGGTGAGGGTTGGGGCCGGAGCAGGGCTCCCAGTGGGGCCCAGCAGGCAGGTTCCCTCCTCCCCAGCCCAGCTCCTGCTGGCTCCAGGGTGGCAGAAGAGGTGGAGAAGCTGGTGTGACAGAAACACAGCTAGAGCAACAAGAAGAGATGACAGGAGCCGGCAGCAGCAGCAGTCATAGGAATGAGCCTCTTCAAGCACACACACCCCCTACTAATTTTCTTGTTCACTTTCTCCGGGGGTACTTTTTTTCTCTTTCCCTTGGTAAAAATAGACTTATTTTTTCTGGATAAAATAGAAAAAGAATAAAAAATGAGGCCTGCATACCAATGAGCACGTTTCATAACTACGTCTCTGTGACAAAGCCAAATCCCCGTGAAGCTTTCAGTGCATTCTGGCAACTGCTAATTTCAAAGTTTGCTTGAACTCGAGATTATATCAACTTTCCAGTGTTCTTTCTTCAGAGATTTCTGCCATTCCTCTGTTAATGCTAAGTAAATAATAACAGAAGCAAGACAGGGAGGCATTTTTTACTGCGGGAGGATGGAGGATTATGCAAACATGTATGAAAAATGTTTTCTGACGCCCTCTTAAATAGCATGAAAATGTATCTTGGGCGGTCGGGTTTTGCTCTACAAGAAGTGTTGCTCAATGTAACTCCCATTTGATTCAATGCAATTTCCCTATCGACTATATTTATCAGGTTCGGGTACTGTCGTCACTTAAAAAAAGAAATAAATAAAGTAGAAAAGTAGGACTTTCCAATTACTCTTATCAGCTCGAAGCATTCCCAATTAAGGCAAATCGCTTAGCTTAAGCTTCGCCTTTATTACTCTCCAAAGGCTCTGGTATTTGCTGGTATACATCTGCCGGAACGGATCTCGATAAAAATGGAAAATATGACAGAAAAACTACAAATTATTTTTCCTGCCAGGGTGACGCAAGTGATCATTCCTAGCGCTGCTCACGTGACGAGAGAAACCAAGGGAATAGGGAAGCCTCCCTCTCCTTCTCAAAACCCGTGCGGGGGGCGCATCGCGCCAGGCCGCCGGCCTCCGCCTCGCAGCACGGGACGCACCGACGGCCCCCGAGGGAGGGCTCCGTGCCACAGCGCAATGCCCGCTCCAGCTGAAACCTCCTCAGGGAGAAATGTGCACCTCGGAACGAAGTGACAGACCTCGGGGCTGCTGGGAGGCCGGCGCGCACCTACATGCGGTCTGCCCTCACTTCTCAGACGGCCTCGTTGCCTTTTGGCTTTGCCTCTTCTGAGGGGGAGACACTTTGCGCTCCTGCCCAGAAGGTTTAGAAGTGGCGCAAGCACCCTCCAAGCACTTCAGCCGCGGTCCGAGGCGCTTCTCGGGCCGATCCGCGGCTTCGCCTGCCGCGAGGGAGCCGGGAATCCCATCACGTTACCGGTCGCGGGGGGGACGGTGGTAGAGAGAGATGGACTTCGCTCACTCCCGCAGTAACCTCCGCTGCTGGCAGGAGAGGGGAAAGCGTCACAACTGCTGGTACTGCTGGGGGGAAGGAAGGTGGGGAATTCAAGCAAGCGTATTATCATTATTTTTTATTTTTTTTTTAATTACAATGTTTTGCGGCAGAGCCTGATCTAGAGATGCTGAGGCTTCCAAAGGCAGAAAACTGCCAACCAGATAGCTAGCGGGAATTATCACTCTCCAGAGGGTAGTCAAACCTGGAAGCACTCTCCGGAGGATGCTGCTGGATTTCTGCCTGACATAAAGTCGGGCAGCCCCTCACTCAAAGGTATCCCTCGCCCCGGCTGAGCAGAGCCCCCGGCCTGGGGATGGCGCCGCCCGTAGCCCACAGAGGGCGCTGTGAGCCTGCCTAAAGCCGGCCAGCGCCCAGCCGCTCGGCCGCGATCGGAACCGTTCGGCTCCGCTCGGAACCGTTCGGCTCGGCTCAGCGCTGGCCTTCGCTGGCGGACAGAGAGCGGTAGTGCGCGCCTACTCCGCGAGCGTACTCCTCGCACACCCGAGCAGAAGCGTTCGGGCGCAGGCACACTGCCGCCTTCTTTGCGGCTCAAGTCGCTTCTGACTTTAATAGTCCGCAAAGTAATCCACTCTTCTCCCCGCCCCAGCCGACTTGGCACCGCT
This sequence comes from Bolborhynchus lineola, assembly GCA_025448015.1. Classification (NCBI taxonomy): domain Eukaryota; kingdom Metazoa; phylum Chordata; class Aves; order Psittaciformes; family Psittacidae; genus Bolborhynchus; species Bolborhynchus lineola. Next base: position 21,535 of record JAOEHX010015571.1, read on the forward strand.
GCGTTCGCTCTTCCTCGCAGAGCGTAACTGTGCGCTTTTTACGCGCCGTCTCCCACTCAGAACCGTGCACGAGGAGAGGGGCTGGGACTGACAGGTTTCTGTGGCCGGCTGTGCCGCCCGTGAGGAGTTTGGGACCCGGGCCTGAGGGGAGCAAGGGGCAGCCGGTGAGGAGCTGCAGCCATGTCTCTTGGACTGGCAGGAAAGAGAAAACAACTCCGTCAGGTTCACACCAGCGCTGTTTGGCTGCACTGGCGTGAAGTCTTTTGTTCACCACTACCATCACCACTTTTTCTTTCCATAAAAAAAAAAAAAAAAAAAAAAAAAAACCAAAATGTCTTCTCTCTCCTCACTGAAAGCTAAGTTACTATGGTTTGGTTAAAACTGTAATACACTCTTTTGTTGGAACCGTTACCAGGGCGGGACTGACCATGATTTAGGAAAAACAAACCAACTGAAGCCAGAAAACAAACGAATTGGTTCTACGTTGGGAGCCGCAGGATGTCAAAATGAGTCACTTCTCAGAGACAGCCCTTCAGATGCCCCGCACAAAATCTATTTCGTCTGATCTGTTTCTCTGATCCATTTGAAAAACGCCAAAAGTAGACACCTACTGCCTTCACTACTTTATCAACAGATCCATAAGAGATAGTTCACCGAGACCCCTCTTTGCCTGCCATGATTTTGCAGCTAAATCAAGATCAATATGCTGATCTGTGACAAGAATTTTATTAACATTCTATTTGAAAATCTCGTCGTGCTTCCGACAAGTCCTGGTTTGAGGTTGGTTCAGTTTGGATAGGGCGTCACCACATTATTTCTTAATGACTTTCCCAGCTGCTTCTTTCCATTTTCCACCATCAGCAACCATCTGGTATCTTATTAGCACCTCAATGCTCATTTAGTGTTCTCATTTAGGAGAAAAAAGAAGTAAACACTCAAAATATTACACATTTTAACGGACCGTCTTTGGAAGATTAATGCCTTTGTAAACCGATAGATCGTCTCAGTCTGTTTAACCAACAGATCGGAATATCAGAACTTCTGGGAAGTGTGAGAGCTGCGATGTGTGGTTTTATTATTATTATTATTATTGTGCTGGCTTTTGGGGGGGTTGGGTTGGTTTTTTTTTCTACTAAGGTTGTGCTTAGTCTCACAGGGAAAAATCTTTCACAGTCTTACTTCCTCTGTGTTTATTTAAACGTAAATCGTTACAAAGAATTCCTAAGCTATTATTTTTTTTTTTTTTTTCCCCAGCTTCCGTCGCAATGTGTACCAAAGCGTTAAGGCTCTTGATCCAATTTAGGAACCGGTTTGGACAGCAAAGTTATACACTTGGGAACAGAGAGAAAACTCGTCCCTCTTATTTTCAAGAATGCATTTTATAACGTAAATGGAAGTCAGATCTACTTATGATACGAAATTAGATACCACAGAACATGTCTGATGCATCACAATTGAAAAAATTACTTTAATTTTACTATTCAAGAGCCAGCTTCACTCAGCTTCTGAAATTTACGTGTATGGAAAGGGAATCTCGCAGTTTGTTTCTGTCAGAATAGCTGCAAGAGTCATTAAAACCTTGGTATTTTAAGTTTCAGTTAAACAAAGGCAAAAGATGACTTTTTATAAGTAAATTATAAATGTTTGAATAGATTTGTAATATGTATATAAGATCTGCAGCAACAGAATGCATACCTGAAGAGAGCTCATAATTTCATTTAGTTTATTAGACAAAAATATATGATTTAGACAAGTTTTGCTGACGTGTTATTTACAATCTGAAATCACTCTATATACAGAAAAAAAAAAAAAACACAAACACATGGGAACATTTACCGAACAAATAATCCAAGAATGGTTAGAACAACACGATCTGGAATGGTACAATGAAGAAGGGGATCCATCTACAGATTTGTGTAATCGCTTTTATGGATTTGCACCACCTTATTGCAAAAAGAGATTGATGGGAGTCGTTTATTTCGTTTCCTTTTTTTCTTTTTGTTTCTTTTTTTTTTTTTTTTTTTTGAGACACAATCTCTCTCTGTCACCCAGGCTAGAGTGCAGTGGCACAATCTCGGTTCACTGCAACCTTT
>JAOEHX010015572.1:1236-41456 GCA_025448015.1 Bolborhynchus lineola
AGGCTACAGTAGCTTTCCCAAGCAAATAGGAACATGGTGAGTTTTTTGATGTGGGGGAGAATATAAGTAGTTATTGTAGATGTTATCACATTGATAACATCTTTCATAAGAATCCCATTATCCATGTCAATAGTGAAATAAATGCTATAGGATCAGTAGGAACACTTAGGTTTTATCATATCCAGCTTATCTAACTTACAGGCTACAGTAGCTTTCCCAAGCAAATAGGAACATGGTGAGTTTTTTGATGTGGGGGAGAATATAAGTAGTTATTGTCTGGAACAAGGCTGGTAAGGAGTTCTCAACACTAAGATAAATGGATTGAACAGGACCTGTGTTAACCTGAGCAGTAGTTTCAGCCCAAAGATCTTCAGTGTTTTTGTCAAGATGAAAGACCTTTGAGAGTAAGGAACTGTAAATCTAGCAATCCTCATATAGTCTGTAGGCAAGGCTTTCTACCTTTCATTTCCATTTTTGTGTACTGCCCAGAAGACCAGAACAGTGATATAACTTCAGTTTATATACACAAGTGATTTGTGACAGATTATTTCTTACTGCTACTGAAAGTCCTTGTTGCCTGTTGGTTCTCAAGGTTAAATAAAAATGCAAATTCCATTGAAAGTGTCAATAAGACTTTCCTCAAAAGGTTGTTTTAATTGCTGTATATTTGTCAGCCTAGAAGAATGTCCATCTTAACACGGTATGTTTCAGTACAACTTCACTTTATTTTTTGCCTTTTTTTAGTTTTTACCTAAGGTGAGGTGGAACCAGTTCAGTACCTTACATTACATGTTATGCCTATTTTTGTCCTAGGATTCAAATGGCAGTGGACCAGTTACAAGGTCTATCATACATTAACATTTCTTAAGAACTGAAAACAGGAAATGTGATGCTGGGACATCCAAGCAAAGATTTCTGGAAAACCAAGAAAGTCTGTGGTGGGAAAGGTCTATGTTCAGTGTTATTCAAATGAAAGTACTTTAGGTCTTTTATCTATGCATAAAAAGAAGAGCAACACAGTTGTATTTTTGGTGTCCTGTTTTGAAGGTCAAAACATTTAATAGGTGGGTAAATTCACCTGAATGTCTTAGCTCAGACTGTAGACTCATTATATTCTTTTGCATAGCTTTTGCGTGGAGCATTTGCAACATGGTGAGCCAAATGCTTTTACTTTCAGGTGTTTATGTTTCTAGACAGCACTGCATTACTTCATACTGAAAGAAATTCTGTGGGGAGCTTCTGGAGACAAATTATGGTGATAAAATATTAAAGAGGATTTTTAATAGCTGTTGTGTTGCAAACTGGGATGCAAGTTGAAATATTTAGTTGTTTAGATGTGCCTGGACCAGTGTTCAAGAAACTGAAAGAGCAAGCTGGCTTCAATTAGCATTTTGTATTTCCAGTCATCTGCACCAGTTGTGTAGGTGAATGAATGCAAGTGTGTATTAAGTGTATTAAGTAGTTGAAGTTTAATGTTGCTCAAGTAGAGCTTTCAAACTGTCTGGCCTTTTGAGATCTTCTCACTAGCATATAGAAAAGCAGCAAGCTGCTCAGTTTCTAGGCTTTGAAAAATTATGGAACTTAATGTTATCAAAAAAGGTATAAAGAATTTACTGAATAGCAGTGGATATTGCCAGCCTTCCCTCACCCTAAACAAAACAAAAAAACCCAACCAAACAACAAAACCAAAACACAACAAAAACACCAAAACCCCCAAACCCAACCAAGAACAGTAAATGTCAGGCAGTTTGAGGCAAGTATTTTAGCTTTATTTTACCCAGAAGGGTCTGTCCTTCCTCCTTCCTGCAGGCACCCTCCTTTTTAGTGACAAATTCTCATTTCCCTCATTGGTCTATTGTAGAATACTTTGGCTTTATACCAGTTGTGCTGGGTTATGCATTACAGGTTGTATTGCACACTGTTAATTGAGGAGTATAAATACATAATTATTAAGCTACTGTTTCTTAATGTTTTTATTATTGTTATTTTCCAGAATATCTCAATGTTTTTTCAAGAAGCCAAAAATTTTCATTGTTGATTAACTAATAGCATCAAATTCTGGTATCCCAAATTAACCAATTTCAATTTACTTTGACAATTTGATCACCAAAGTAATTTTAAAATCAGTACTGGGCTCAGTCAAAAGGTTTTCTTTCAGTTTTTGACAGAGATAGTAACAGAATACATAGAAAAGTTTATCCAAGGCAACTGAGTGAAATACCATAAGGCTGCCCTTTTGAGGAGATATTTCTGACAAAATAGACTTTATAGGATATGGTTTGGGTTTTAAAACAAACAAACAAAAAAAAACCCAAACAACAAACCCCACATCAAAATGAACAACCCATCCACAACAATAAATAAATAAATAAAATCCAAAGCTCACCTAATGGTCTGGTTAACAGTGTTTGTTAATACTGTTATAGCCACAATAACTGGTGAATTCTACTCTTAAAACATTTGTGAATATGACATATTTCCTTTTTAAGTAACAGATGATTCAGATACTGATTGTACTTTCAGAAAGCTGTTGGGACTTTATGTATTTCCATGTTACTTCAGCAGACTATTTCTGTTATTGACTTTGCAAAAACAAGATAATTCTGATTTTTTTAACTCTTGCCTATAATTTAAAAGAAATGGTGATGGCTTTTCAGTTTGAGCCTTAAAAAGCCTCTGTGATCTTAGGAAGTATTTAATTATGATTAGATAGCATCTGAGACCAGACATACTGAAATCCTATAATTAAATTTGGGGTTTGGTCTTCAGAAAAAAATGGCAAACTTAATGTTTGTTCTCTAGGCAAGGAAAACAAGCACTGTGTAGAAAACACTAGTTCAGAAAGGATTAAATAAAAGCTTTATTTTACATGAACTTCTGAGGCTTGGATTCAGCAGCATTTTTACATGTGGACACAGCTGTGTACAAGCTTGTGTTTCTTTTCTGAATGAGCATTTTAGCATCCTTAGAAGTGTCAGAAGTGGTTTGAGCAGAAAATATAATTCGTTATTAGCAACTTGACAGACTGATACAAAGATTGCATTTGCTCCATAATATCACAGCTGTACCTTTGGTCTGTGACTTCTGTTCTTCAAATGCATGTGATATATTCAGTATGCAAAAGTAGAAGGGAGTTAACAGCACCTGGGTTTGTTTACAGTGCAGTATTTTGTTTCTGGTTTATCCTGGCCATTTCATATTGGTGAGAAAGCTCACCAACCATATTTGTGGATACATACATATAGATCCTGTCATACACATTCATGGCTAACAATGCAATACTTTGATACTTTTCATATTTGCTTGATTTTTTTAAATGCTTTTTAACAATTTGGTACTCTAAGTCTAAGCTGGCACACTATGCCCAGGTTATTCAACTGAAATATTAAATGAAGCTAAGAAATTTGTAGTTGTTTACAGTTATTTTGTAGACTCTAGGAGTTTGACTGTTGTCTTCTTCCTGCCTGCCTATGCAAGCACAATTAAACCACACTTTGAACTCAGTCAGTTTTCAGGGTTTTTTATGCATTTCAAATTAGCAGAAGGCAAAAATAAATAAAAAACCCCCACAAAAACAAACAAACAAGAAAAACCAAACCAAAACCAACAACAAAAAAAACCAAAGCCAACCAAAAACCAAAACAAACAAAAAACAAACCCAGCCATACTTTTGAAGATGTCTACAGGGAAATGACAAGATTAAATTTTCTTACATCAGACTGATGTTGTAAAAGCTAATGTGGTTCAGTTGGGAAAATTATTCCTGAAGGACTTGTATAGCTAGAGAAATACAAGCCAGGCTAATAATTCTCTAATGCCATGAAGTAGTCCAGAGCTTGTGAATGTTCCATAATTAGCTGGTGCATAGACATAATAAACAGTTTGTTATATTTGGATTTTTCTGTGTTTTGATCATTGTTTTTCTTGTGATTCTTAGGTGCTGCAGTGGCTGGAATTTACAGAGTAGCAGGAAAGAATATGGCTCCCTTAGAAGCTCTTGTCTTTGGTGTTGGACAGACAGTACTGACATTAATTATATCATTTTCCAGAATTCTTGCAACGCTTTGAGACTTAAGTAGAAGGAGAAAAAATCAACTAGTTTAAAGAAATCCTTAATCTGAGGAGAAGCTTCCTGAAAGTGGATTCACCAGCTTGCGAACTCGAATCTAGTGCAAGAGAAAGGAAGCTATCTGGAACATGCACTACAAAGCTAGAGGTTCAGTCAAATGAACAGACTGTCCTCTTGTGTCTGAACTGTTGTACTTCTGCACTGCGCCTTAATGTGCCTCAGTCATAGGCAAGGTGCAATCCCTGTGTGCAAAATTGAGATAAAGCACCTTGAATAGCTGCCAGTCAGGTTAATGCTGAGTGATGGGATCATTGTTCTTAACAGTGTTGTAATGAAATAAAGGGATGCTCCTAAAAATTGCTGTATGTGCCAAATTTGGAGTTTAATTCTTAACTATTGGCTGGGTAAGCTTTAAAGTTGTAGTTGTAGAAGGATGCTGTGAACATACACTTGAATTCAGGTAAAATAGCAACTGACTTTTGTATTAGCAGAATTTCTGGCAAAAACATAAAAAACAAAACAAAAAAACCCCCAAAACCAAAAACCAGGAAAATTGAAGATAAAAACAGGAAAACAGCAAATTTCAGTTTTCTTAAATCAAACTTTCTCAGCATTCAAAGCAACCGAACAACTGTTTGGTCTGTTTCAAAGATGAATTTTTGGGGGTTAAGAACGACAGCTTTAGCAACCCTTCTAGTACCAGTGTAATTAGCACTATGCGTAGAGGGGCTTATGGCAGTTTTCTGAAGCTCAGCACATCATTTCTTCATGGATTTAGCTTGTTAGAAATCAGTAGTTTTAGGAGGCTGTATGTGGGTCACTAAGTACAATCTGTTTTGTATTCACAAACAAATTTTAAGTTGATGCTTTCTTTGAAATTATTTTGTCTTAAACGTGCAGATGGTTACTAGCCCTTCTGAAAGCCTCAAAAGGGTTACTTGTTAATAATAAGCTTCCTGTATTTATTTAAGCACTGGTAGGACTCTTAACCCTACACGTATTCTTTAAAGGACACACAAATATAACAGACTTTAAGAGAATACACCTATGAGGAAAATGGAATGGGGTAAAAATATGATCTACGGGTTTTCTACCGAACAAAAATACTAGGTTTAAAATAGCTACTCTACACCAAAATTTTTAGAAGTAGGGCAGCACTAATGTATTTACTACCTTGTTTCTGAACACTTTGTATCTTTGGAAAGATTAAGGTACCTGGGACTTTCAAATACTTAGCTTTCACTAGAGTTTGTGCTTTTCTAGTCTAAAAGGGACAGTAGTGTTGTGCATGTGAAATGTCTTTAATGTAAATGTTTTGGAGTGAATAGGAATTTTAAGTCTAATTACTAATTATTTATGAAACACAAAATTTAAAGGGCACAAAGTTCTGTGAGGAATAAAGCATCTTTTAGATCCTTCCTCAACTGAATGCTTTTCAGCAGTTACTTTTAAAGGCTGGCAGGAAGAGTAAATTGCTGAGAAGTGTTGTTGTTAAGGTGTCAAAAAGACTTTCAGGACTGTTGAAGCCACTGGGACCAACTGCTAAAAGAATATGGTTAAAATATAACTTGCAATCCAGTCAAATTGCCTAGTGCTTTGAAATGCTATAATAAATTAACCTGTCTGCATTTATTTCATTTCATATAAACTGTTTTTGGTTGGTTGTTTTTTTGAGTGCTAAGGATACTGATATTGTTTGTTTTCTTTTAAAGTATATAAGTTGTCTTTGGAAAATGTAGAGAGTTATGGCTTTGCAGGGAACAAGGTGAAATACAGGTTTATAAATCTTTTCAGTGTTATGTTTGTCTTTGAATTGCTTTAAAAAGTGGCTAAATACATACCTTTTTAATGTCTTCAAAACCTGTATTTTTCATGGTTTTGGTTTTTGGGGTTTTTTTGGTCTGTGGCTTTTGTTTTGTGCTGATACTTTTTGGCATATAACAATCATTGCACTTTAGTAGACAATGAAATAATTACATCTGTAAAAGGCAATTTAAACCTCCCCATTGTCTTAAATTATGAGAACTGGTTTCAGGTGTTTAAGTCAAATCGAATAATAAAATAATTGAATATGTTTCTCCTAATGTGCCTTGTTACATATATTTTTAGGGGAGAGGATTTGAAACACCACCAAATTATATCTTCATTCTTGTTCTATTTTTGTTATTTCTGGTTAATTTAGTTATTTGATATAATGTCTTACTCAGCAGACATTAAAACATTTGTCTGACAACCTGGAAAGTGTTTGTCTGGATCAAACCCAAATGTTTCATGAAGCACTGTATTCAGTAATTTAGATTGCCTCCTAACTTTAACTCACACTGCAACTTCTTCCTACTTTCCAGTTTCCTGGAGCATCTTGATCCTTCTTCATTATAAGAGGCTTTTGTGCTGCCACTGATCAATGGCTTGCTGTCTTTCACCAAGTTAAACTATAACACTGCTATTAATGAAACGCATACACAAAGCTTTTCTTGGTGAACTTCATCATTTTGACTGCAGTGCCAGTGAAATTGTTGCCATTATAATCTTCCCCTTTTGAAAAGGAGGCATCTTTGCAAATGTTAAGGTATACCTCCTGCCAAATAATTTTTACCATTGTATTAACTTCTGCAATGCTGTTAGGTGCTTGGTTGTCTCTGTTTTATATGGCTGTATTGCCTTGCCACAGTGAATAGGCAGATAATGTAATGCCTAAGTGGCTTAGAAGTATTTGATATAAATTTTTTTACTGTTTCTTGTGAGGGGTATATAAGGACATATAAGTTGTCTATGAAGTAGTGTTTTATCGTAGTATGAACTTAACTGCATAACTCCAGTAGTAGAAGGAAGTGTAAGTGGCCTTACATCTATTAAAGTTTGGAGTTTCATTCCATGTTCTTAGAAGCAGTATTGTTTAACATAAGGTGCTCTAGTCAGTGCAATGTATGCATATGTGTATGTGTTTATATATGAATAATCTTTTTGTGGTGTTTTTGATACCTTATGGATACCAGCAATTGAAATAAGTTTTCCAAGGAAGACAGTATTATTTCAGATAACTGGTTTTGGCTTTGTTGGTTTTATTTGTGTGTTTGGGTTTGGTTGGGGTTCTATGTGGGGTTTTGTGTGGGTTTTTTTTTTCTGTTGTTTTTTTTGTTTGGTTGTTGGGTTTTTTTTCCCCCCTCTTGTTATTAAGCTACAAAGATAATTTTGTGTGTGAATGGCACCAGTGGTACTCTGGTTCCCTTTGGACAATACAGTGTTGTGCGGATGTCCACACAAGATCTTTTAGCACTATCTTCAAATAGCTCTGCCTGTCTCTGCATTGTATCACTAGGCACATTCTGTATTGTTAATGATTAATTTCTAGTGAAGAACAAATAATGCAACAACCCAATTTAGTCTTTGGAGGAGAGGGAATACTAAATATAATATTCAATGTGAAGAAGCTTCTACTGCTTTGTTAGAAGCTGTTACTGTTAAAGATTTACACATTCTACAGACTTCCAGTTTTTAATGTGATCATAGAATCAGAGAATACCAGGTTTTGAAGGGACTTCAAGGATTGCCTGGTCCAACCTTTCTTGGTAAAAGCACAGTCTAGACAAGATGCCCCAGCACCCTCTTTAGATGAATCTTAAAAGTGTGTAACACTGGGGAATGCACCACTTCCCTGGGTACATTTTTCCTCTGGCTGATTTTTCCTCATTGTGAAAAATTCTCCTCTTATGTCCAGCTTCAGTCTTCTCAGGAGTATCTTATACCCCTTACCCCTCATCTTTTGCATGTGACTACTTGTAAAAAGGGAGTCTTCATCTTCTTTGTAGATAAAGGTCTCCCCTTGAGCCATATCATCTTAAGGCTGCACAAACCCAGCTTTCCTAGCCTCTCTTCACACAGCAGGCTTCCCAGTCCTATGAACTTCTTGTGGCCCTTCTCTAGACCTTCTCCAGCCTGTCCACATCTTTTTTGCATAGTGGGGAACAAAACTGAGCACAGTATTCCAGGTGTGCTTGACAAGCGATAATGGATACCAAGCTCCACAATGCTGTGATCACTACAACTAAGGCTATCACTAACTGTTATTACAAAGCAAGTTTTCTTGGTGTATGAGTAGCAAGACATCCAGCAGTGCCTCATTCCTGGTTGGTACCTGTATGAGGAAGCAGTCCCCTATGAGTTCCAGGAACTTGATGGATGACATGTTGAACTGCTGTATTGTTTTTCCAGCATGTATCTGGGTAGTTGAAGTCACCATAAGAACCAGGTTCTGTTGACCCAAAGCTTGCTTAAGTGATGTAAATATTGCTCCATTGGCTGCCTTGGCTTGGAGATCAGTAGCAGATGCATACTGTAAGATCCCTTTGGAGATAACCCCTCTAATCTTGCACTGGAGGGATTTGATAGAATTTCCACAAGTGCTGTAGTTCTATACATTCAAGGTTTTCCTCAATGCACAGTATAATTCTTCCTTTCCTTCTCTGCTGCCTGTCTTTGTAAAGCAGCCTATAGCCCTCCATCACAATCCTCAGGTCATGTGACCATTCATGTTTTAGTTATTCCTATGATATCATAAATTCCTGGCCAGATGCAGAGCTCCAGTTCCTCCTGTTTTTATCCCAGGCAGTCTGCATTGGTGTGCATACACTTGAGGTGCCTGGTCTTCTGGTTCTTACCTTTGGAGGCAGCTAAGGAACATTTTTCACTGTTCCAGTTGGCCTGTCTTACTCCCCAGACAAAAAAAAAACCCAACCTGTATTGCAGGAAAAATGTCTTCTAAATTATTATTGTCTTTCATTTTGTGGCTAATTTGGAGTTTGTGAAAAATCTGTGTACATAGTGATATAATCTTGGTTTTGACATGTTTTTTTAAAGGAATCAATAATTTAACTAGTTTTTGAACATTCAACATGGACCAAAGAGAGTAGTCCTGATTTTGTGTAAAGTAGCTTTCTGCTTTTGAAGAACATTGTTTTTATTGCTCTAATGACAATAATGTTCCTTCTTCAACATATTGCACATAAATATTTATTTTGCATACAAGTTTTATTTGAATTCTGTTGGGAGGAGAGGCGTATATAATGCTATTTGAGTGGAAACTCTAATGGAGCTTTAAGAACTGTAAGAAGTGATTTGTTATTTCCTGTTTTAATTTATGTATTTCATGCACTAATTGTACTCTAATAATGCCTTCTCTTCATTAAATCTGACTAGTAGAGACGTATTAAACTGCATAGTTTCATACTCGGCCATTCAACCTCACATTTGTGTAATTCCACATAAAAGATGCAATAGTATTCCTAGTGTAATGAAGTGTGGATGAATCAGGGCCAAAAAAGACCCAGTATGTGACTCTAACAGGGCTTAGAAAAACAATTGTGAACATGAGAATTTTTTTTTCAGCCACTCTTCTGTTTCTAGAAATAAGCTTTTTTTATCATATGTGTATTTCAGTTAAGGAGTAAAATATGAAGATTAGTTGTTAGGATGGCAACTGCAGCCTAATCGAATTCCAACAATTTAAGATGAAGTGAGATTCTCAATGTTGTTTAGAAATTATAATGAAATGTTAATATATATGCTAGAACATAATTTTTAGTTAACCAGTATTTACCATACAACTGCTTCAGCACACTGACAGAATACCTTTTGAAATATTTTTTTTAACTCCTGGACTGGGAGCAGCCCACAGTGAAAAGACTTTAAATCCTCAGCTGTTTCTTCAGAAGGAATAAGTGTTCTTTGTGTACTGGTGAATTCAATGCAGCTGAAATTTTGTATTGCATTTAAAGTCAGATATTTGGTCAAGCCTTGGTCACCACCACAACCTTTAAGGTCAGAAGGAAAACTATTCTGTGCTCTGTTACAGCAGTGAAATCTTCAGTTGAGCTGAATTAATTTGTGTACTTAACTGCACATTCTTTGGTGAAAATGAAGTTGTCATACAAGGTAGACTTTAACCTGAGTACATACCATTGGGTACCTTGTCGGTGAAAAAGACTGTATCCTGCCAGCATGATGTTCCCCACATTGGTTCCTAGACTTATACTTGAAATCAGTTTGTGAATTAAGTTTAAATGTAGTCACAGAGATGTCTCTAAATCTGCAAAAATATGCTACTGCTCAGGGTGTTCTCCCAGTATAGCAGGTGTAAAAACTGTTAGACTCTGGAGTAATGTTCTAAAGAAGTATTTTCTTTCAGTAACACTTTTTTTCACTTCTAGTTGTTCATCTTGTAGTTACTGAATATTTTAGGAAGTTACTGTGTGAATGCCAGTAAGATTTCAGTTGTTAAAAAGAATAGATTGCACATCCTTTTGTGCTTCTGTGAAGTAGAAAAAAAAAACCCCAAACCACCAAATAATTCTAAGATAACATAAATACTCAAGAGATATTTTCAATAAAACACATAATATTTGATTGCTTTAACCAGCATTTTGATTTGAGATCTAACTTTGTAAGTTGAATTCAGGTATTTAATATCACCATTATATAATATATTTCTGGATTATTTGTCAGTGTATGGTATGCAGATGAGGCCTGTGGAGGTAAAAATCTAAAAGCTCTTAAAATTAGGTGGCTGGAGATTTTAGTAGTTTGAAATGTGCTAAGCTTTTATACAGGCAAAGAAGTTTTGAAGGCTCAATATTTTGTGGGTTTAGAGGATAATCAGGTATTTTTGCAACTCAAATTTTGACTGTAGCAGTATACAGAATAGAACATAATTCTTCAGAAATGCTTACAGAAACCACTGTAGATAGATACCTGATTTACAGTTAGAAAAAGGCTACGGTATCTTACATCTGTATTGATAACTGTAACAGTTGTACTATAAGCTTTACAAATACAATCAGTATTATAACCATTTGGATTTGGCTGAGCAAATACAGAGGAGAGGAAAAAGGAAATTTGAAAATCTTTAAAAATTATAAAGGTAAAAACTGTCTATTAGTCCACTGACAAAATTGGGACCCTCCAGTACTGACTTTCATCATACACAGTAGGTCATACACAATGCAGGATAATATCTCTAAAAAGTGTCTTGTGAATAGAATGCATTATGTGAATTTGTATTAGAAAGAGTTCTTCATATTTTCACTTGAAGAAACCCAAGTTAAAGGCATTATTTTGAAACTCGAAGATAGCAAGAACAGTGATGGAGAAGAATGATTTAACATGTAAGTTGATTTATGTTTTTATAGGACTATGTTACACTCAAAGGTATTAATTTTGAGTTGTGGATGTATTGCATGTTCATGTAACAGTTTAGCTCCAATTAACAAAGAAGGTGACATTTAAACTGTAAATACTCTACGGTATTATTTTTTAGCAACTTTTTTATTTCTGTTTGTGTACAATTCTTTATGTACATATAGAAACAAACAAGAAAGCAAACCACAACATTTTGAGACACTTCCATAGTTAACTTTAGCATCTTAATTGCAGTAAAAGTCTAAACATGTCAATTGAGCTGTTTGTTTAGTTCTAAATTTTCACTGTATGCATTCAGGTTCTTTGAAAAGCAGCAATAACAGTTGGACATTTATTTAAAGTAAAACTTCCTTCTGCACAGTTTCCACTTCCACACTTCAGAATGGAGGCACAGTGGAACACTTGTCCAATTGTAAGATTTCAAGAGCCTTTAAGTAGTTTTTATGTCTTATTTTTTGTGATAGAAAATGTTTCATAGTAGCTTGTATACAGAATTTACAAATCAAACACAATTCCTCGTGCTCATTTATTTGACTAAAAATTGCTGTTAATATATTTTCATGAACTTCCCATAGCTTACTGCATGCCCTTATAAGTAACCATTAAACTGTGTCAACCTCTGTGTGAAATACTCTGATAAGTATTACATTTTGTGAACCTGATTGAAATGTACAAATGCACACATAAAATAAAGCTAAAATTAGTAATAAAGTGATGCACTTTCTTCTGCAAACATCTTATTTCTGCTTTATAGCTAGGATAAAACCCCTCAGTGGAACCTGTGTTGGCACAAGACAGGAGTGTGCTGTGGGTGAAACTTTAATTTCTCCTTTTTTTCCTACATTGTTTAAATACCTGTGGCCTCTGTTTCTGATAGCTGAATTCTGGCATGTGGAAAAGAAATGACTGAGCAGGTGAAATATATGCAACTGGCTAGTTACAACAGAAACTGAGGCAGCTGCTTTTGTGGTTACAATAAAGATTTGTTTATGCAACTGGATATACATAGTTTAGAAAACAAATTGGTTGTAGAAATGGAAACCAGATTTAGTTCATCAGGTTAATCTAGCTCATAATGGAATGCTGTTTGGGGAAAAAGATACTTAGCACAATGTAAATGTTTTTATCTAGGTATTGTTTGTTGTTGTTGACTGGCTGAGGCTTTTAGATACTATTTATTCTGGCTTTATTTTTAAAGGAGTTTAACTCACCATGAGGGTATTAGTCATTACCTCTTGGAGATGCTATTTTGACAAAGTATAATGTAAGTTTTGTATTACTTATTTTTAATAAAAATACAGCTCTATTTGCTTTATATTTTATTGAGTCAGTCTGAGAACATTCACCAGTAAATCCGTGTCTCTTCCATGCAAACTGAAAGTACTGCTTTTAGAGATGACATCACAATAGCTAATTTCTTAGCAAGAGCTTAATGGACTTTTGCGAGTATAAAACCAGGTTGCTATGTCCTGAAGTAGTGGTGGAGGGTTATTTACTTTTTTTTTTGGTTGGATGCATTTGTTTGGGGTTTTTTTTTGTTTTGTTTTTTGGGGGAGTTTTTTTTTGGCTGGTTGTTTTTTTTTAACTTCTAAGTTAAAGTTGTTTTCAAGATGAACTTTTATTGCAAGTGGTGGAGGCACAAGAAGGGAAATGGATCTAGAGGAAATGATCCAAATGATCTGATTCTTCTGATTGTAAACTCTGGAGGAACTTGTGTGATATACAGTGCAGTATTATGCACAAGTATAAGCTTTCAGAGTAACTGCCAGAAGCAAGCAGCTGCCTTAATTTTGTATCCTCAGCAGGCTAACTGCCATTGCAGAACAGCTGGGTACCTTTGGGATCTGCCTTTGACCACAGCAGTGATGCCTCACCACCACAGTCTTTCCTGATTGCCTGCCTTGGACTGCCACAGGAATGTTTGTGAATGAAAACCAGAGTTGTGTCCACATCAGAAACCAAGGGGACAGCAGGGTTTGAAAGTGCTCCAAGGTAAGTTATCTCCACACCTAAACTGGAGCCATCTCTCTGGGAAAAATAATGTCCAAATGCCATTTCTACTATGCCACAGCAGTTCATTCAGAACTAGTTTGGGCAGGTCTTGAAAAAAAAATCCTTCTTGAAAAATAAGATGTGTTAAGTTTTTAAAGCATATTTTCTCCTGAAGAATAGACTTCCTTGCTTTCTGATAAGCTTAGGGAATAGTGCTAAGGCATTGCATCTTACATTGTCTCAGGGGAAGGTTTTAAAATCAGTTTGTCATTCTGGCACACAAGAGAAATAGTTTCATCTTTTAAATACCAAAACTAATTTGCCTGGTGAGGTGAATATTAACAGAATAAAACTCCACATTAGTATGTTTTATATGTTGTAAATATATATAACATGTCTACACATGTGCACATAGATATAAATGTAGATGTATAATACAGAATTCTATATGTCTGCACTTATTTAATTTGCTCAAAATGGCTAGTTATGTAAATAATTGGGGGTTTTACCCTTTCTTTTTCAAAATAGTACCTGTTATTTCTCTTTTTAAGTGTTTTCAGTAAGCTTGGGCACAGAAGTGTAGTGTAGATGGAGCTTATGCAATTGTAAAATGGGATACATATTGAAATTATTCAGAGAGCATAAATACATGATTTATTTTTTCGAATATGTTCTTTTTGTCCAAATAATTGTGGCATGCATCAGCCCAACTGTGGTGATGGATTGTAGAACAACACTGATTGCCGACATTCCAGGCATGATAGATATTGGCAGCAGCAGGGGTTTTAAATTGTTAAAAGTTGAATGAAAATATTGTAGAATAGCAGCTTAAAATTTTATCAGTAGAAAGGGAGCCAGAGTAATCAGTTGTCTGAGCATATAGCTTCCTATTTACATGTAGTGTATTTCGACACAACTTTTCTGAAAGCAGACATAGCAATCCTGTTGCACAGCATCTATCAAGCAGTACCCTGATACAGTGATTGCATTCCACTTTAGAGCTGTGTAAACAGTCTGCGATGCTATTAAAAAATAGTATTGCCTTAACAAAGAGTATTTCTAATGCCTGCATTATTTGTTCTTTCCTCAGTGTTGTAGCAGTTGCAGCTAATGCATGCCTTTACTACTTTTAGTGCAGTTCTAGTGCACTCTCATTGTAGGATCAGATATTATTTGTTGTTCACTACTATTCAGCATGAGGCATTGCTTTATTTTTTGCATTGCTGTATCCAGCACCTGGGAAAGATGTGCAGCACTTCTGGCACTGGGTATCCTAGAGCTTTGGTCTCTGGCTGTTCTTCTGTATGCTAGTATGCACTATCAGGACCTACTGCAGTTAGGTTATAGCTAAGTGTAAGGCAGTAGGAAAGAGTCATCTAAAGGCAGGATGGGAAGTACAAGGCAATAGGCAGCATAATTTGACATACTAAAATAAGGGTTTTTAGTATTTGTCACAAAGTACTGTTGTCACAAAACTAAGTAACTTGAGTGATTGGGGTAAAGCATAACAGTGTTTGAGAAGTTAATGACTGCTGGAGGGTGACATGACATGTGAGGTCCATTGGATGTAGGTGAAAATATATAGTGTATAAGATATCTTGAGTCGCACAAGGTATGGAATACCTTGAAACAAAAGCATGGAATTTAGGTGGGATGGAGAAGCAGAGCAAAGGATCAGATGGCCAAGACTAGGATGCACTGGGGAAAGATCTTTGTAGCATATGAAAGAAAGGCAGCAAGGAAAGGTGTATTTCTCAGGACTTGGGGGAAAAAGATACTGCAATAATGAGAAGGTAGATGGTGGGAGCTTCATCTGAAATGCTAGGTTTCAACATGCTCTTCCTCCTACCTGTAGAAGAGATTTATATATATAAATAATATATATATTATATATATTCTGAACAAAACTGTAGATATCCACATCAAAGATCATGCCTCAAGTTTACCATTTTGAATGATGACACTGCTCTGTAGGGAATGAAAGAAAAGCAGTGAGATATGACAGAATAATGTATTCTACTGGAAGAATTAAAGACATATTTTAGGGAATCTTTACACTTCACCCAGCACTCCTTCAGTAAGGTGCTGCACAAAGGTACACATCCAGGGCTGTTCTCAGGTAGAAGGGAAGCTTCCTTTCTCACAGAATTCATATTCTGTGTTTCTCATGGTCCTGCATCTGTTGAATAATGCCAAAATAATTAATTTTAAAACTATTAAGGCTCAAATAATATTTAACTTATCTAATTTGTTAGTTTAGGGAATATTAGAGCAGGTCTCTTGCCAAATAAATTTTCCACAAATTAAGAAAATATTTTATTTGATTATTTTTAAAATGAGCAAACAAAACCTAAACCAAGTTTAAAGTAAATTACTGCACCAGATCATATGCTCTGAATTTTTTCCTAATCCTGAAGTAATATAGAATTCCCACATTAGAGGTTTACTGTTGTAAAGGAGTGGATGTTTCTTTTATCTGGAACAGAAAGTAAAATACCTAATATTTTGCAAAGTGGAAGTTCTGTCACTAGGTGGAGATCTTGGCCTGTACATGTTTTCTCTTCTTCCTCCTTTTCTGTCCTCCCACACTGCACTTCTAAATAATGACTAAAGCAACAATCCTGTTTCAATGCTGCTTTTGAATATTATATCTACACAGGTAAAAACTTTTGTCTGGTGGCAGGTAGTAGGGCTACAGTTTGGGAATGGGCAACAGTCTGAGATAGAAGGGAATCTGTCTTTGAGACTTTACTATTATTTGAGTTGCTGCAGCAGGTCCTTTATTTCTGTGCAGTGCAGCTGTAACTCAGCACCTTTTACAGCCTGACAGAGTGGACCTGTAGAACTGGGAATCTTTCAGGAACTGAATATAGGGGTTTTGTCTACTGTGTTTGCTAGTGCAAGTTGAGACTCAGACTCCCATATGGTAACTTTAGGCTCACCTCTGTCAATGCATGACATTGAATTAAAACTTGCTATAATTCCAGTGTGTATTCTGGAAAGTGAAGTCCCTGTTGGCTTTCTATTTGGTCAAACTACCCTGCTTCTAAAGATGAAATGTGCTTTCAAAGCTGAGATTTCAGAAGTATTAAAATGTGAATGAAACTCAAATCGTAGTTCTTAACCTTCATTTGTCATTTTTCTGCACAAGGAAACACTGTGAACAAAAAGAAAAAAGTCTGGAAACTAAAAGGAAAGTTTCAAGCTACAGTTGGCCCTTTCGTTTTACTGCTTTTTAAACCTTTTTGTTTAAATGAATTCTCTTCTTAAGTCTTATATACAACCTTACTAAGTTGTCATCTTTGTCTAGATGACCTGAATAACCTGATGTATGGAGGTTTTCTTGCAGTTTTCTTCTCCCTAGCTCTGGGACGGAGAAATAAAATAGACCTAATCACCCTTCAGCTTGTTATTGTATCCTAACTGTAGTAAAGAAACCCCTTTTTAATGATATCCAACTTTTCTACCGTTTTGTAAACAGTAATAGTGATTAGCTTGTGTTACATTATGCATATTGCCCATTTTTTTAGGAGAACCCCCCCTCTACAAATAAAACTTCTGAAAACCAAGCAAACCCCATGCAAGTTAAAAAACATGGCAGGGGAGGTAGGGGGTGTGGGTTGTGGTTTTGTGTAGTTGAGGGATTTTTTTATGAGTTACAGACTTGTATATATCTTTCTTCCTCTCTCCAGAACTTTGAGATTCCTTTTTCAGATAGGAGGTATTTGAGGAAGAAGCACTTCACTGCCAAGACAGGGTCTTACATGTTAACCTTTGCAAAGGATTAACCATGTATTTGGCAGTTGGAGTAATTTCTTTACAGATGGAGGGGATCTTGGTCAACAAATGCCTTGACTGAAGGGCCTAAGAAGATCAGCAATTCGATCAGTATAAATTACAGTATAATCTAAAAGTTAACTGCAAGAGAAATTTACTGTTTCCTACTGGAAGTAGAGCTATTTTGCAGGACTTCATGTCCCATGGGAAAGATTCCAAACAGGCCTGTAGTGAACTAGACACTAGTTGTTACAGTGGACAAGGAATGTACCTGAAATTCCTGGTATAAGCATTAAAAATCCCATACTTTCGCTTATCTTCCTAAATGTCACATAATCACAGCATCTGCATGTGCTCAGGGCTGAGCCACTCATTTTCATATTTTGAATTTATAACTTCAAGCCTGACTCTACCTCCCAGAAGACCTCTTAAAAATAGATACTCAAACCATTCAGTGAGTGTGAGTTGGACTTTACAATCCTCAGTTTTCTGCTCAGTATTTTTCAGACTGGGTAATCTTTTTGGCAGAATGGTTTCAGACAAGCCTTTTTTGGTTTTGAAGATGCGGTGTTGTAGAGTATATTTTCCTTATATATACATACACTTAAAAACCAAACAAACCAACAATCAAAAAACCCACAAGCCTCGACACTATTTTGGAGCAGAAAGATGAATGCTAGGTGACTGAATGCAGATGGAGTTTTAATTCAAGCATTGTTTTTCTTTATGTGGAATCCCAGTCCTTATTGAAACTTTCTGCCAATATCACCATAGAAATAACAGCACTTACATTGCCTTCTCTGTCTGGCAGCTTATAGCATGATTGAGAGGTATTCTATGGTATAGTGCTAACACAGCAGACAAGTTTATTCATGCTATTTTATACTAGTGTACTAGCCTGTACTATAGAGGGGTGGAGGAAGGAAGGACTTAAGCTTTTGGTGATTCTTTGCATTAAAAGTGAGCTCCTTTTTGGATCAGTAAGGTAGTCATTCCTTTATCCGTCACTTAACTTTGCCAAGCCTCTGAGTACAGATTTAAAGTAGGTTAATAATATAAAAAGATTTCCAATTTCTGGGTTTAAAAGGGGGGGTGGTGGTGGTGTTTGTGGGGTTTTTTTGGTTGTTCTTTTTTTTCAGCCAGGGTAAATAGTAACTGAAGTTATCTGACTAGTTATTTCAACAGGGTGAAATCTGCTATATCTAAGTTATAAGTATCTTTGAGATATCCTATGGGAATTTCCAGTCGGAAAAATTAAAATTTAGTCCCTATTGTAAACTTTCAACAATATAATTAACAACAATATTTTTTTTCTTCACCATAGATCTGAGGAGTGAGTTTTCTAGCAAGTTTGCAGCGCAACGGTGGAATGTTCTTGCTTTTGCTGAGAGACATGGACAACATAGAGTGTGGATCGTGTGTTTGAAAGGTACTGTAAATAAACTGGGAGAGATTTATTACACCAATAATTAAACAGAAAGAGTAAAACAAACATTTATTAAATACAGAGATTGCATGATGGGCCATTGTTCTTGATGTCAAAATACTAACTTTGAAGTGATAAAAGATTCACTTAAGTTCAAACATTTCCAATTTTGAAACAGACTTGTAGAGCTGGGAGTTTTGGAAAAATAATACCTTAATTTTTAAATGAAACAAACAAAAGTCTAAAGAGTCTGACCTATTGCAAAACAAGTCCATACCTAAAGGTTAGATTGAGTTTTGGAAGTGCAGGAGAAAAGGAGTCCTTATAGCCATCTCCTGAGACCAAACAGTCTGGCATACCCCTCAGCATGCACTCAGTATGAAAATATGCAGCTGTGCCTGATCAAGAGGTTGTTGCCCTCCAAATTTGGATGTCCATGTGAGAGAAGGGGAAGATGTCCTTTAGTGATGTCTCAATTTTAGGTAAGCAATAAACCCTATCTGACTGTAAAAATGTACATTGAAGGCTTTGCTGTTTGACAAAGTACCTATTACAAATCTTAAACTAAATGTATCCAATGCAAGGTACTGCCCAGTATCAGGCTTCTTCAGTCTTTTCTTCTGCTGACCATTCTCCAGCTGTTTGACAGTGGCCTCCCTTGGTTCGTAAAGGTTCAGCCTAATAATTTCACCCTATACCTAAATTGAAGGTTTAGGACCGAACATGTAATACCCCCATGCCAAAAAGAGCAGAAGCAGATGGTGCTGCACCTGTGTGGAAGTATTAGTGATTGTAACATTATCTGCTCAATTACTTCCTTTGAATAATAGATGGGTCATGACCAGGTTATTTCAATTGATCTTTCTAGTATCTCTTCAATAACTGTCAGGAAATTTCCCTCTCCAGGCTCAGTTTCACAAACATGTAATTTAATAGGGGCATGGTTGAGTTGCTGGGCTTGTATGGGTATATGAAAATAAAGGCTGAGAGCACAGGAACATAAAACAGTTTGTGGGAATAGGCTGGGAAGTCATAACATGCATTTCTAGTCCATAGTAAAAAATAGCCCTGCAAAAAGTTAAATTAGTATTAGTTTTGGGTGCTCCTCTCTGTGGCAGTGAATATTCTGTGAAATCTCCCCAGAGACTACAAAGTCTTTGCTTTTCTGTAAACAAAGCAGGAATTGATAGTGTGTCCTGGAGGACTGACCAAAGCTTTAGATGTGAACATCTTTAAGGCTACCTTGCTTGTTAATGCTTCCTATTCGCTATAGATGCTACTCTATTACCTTCTTGTTTCATGGGTTCTTGATATGGCTTTTGAGGCAGCACTCTTGTGAAAGGCTGTTACTCCCTGCACTAGTCCCTGCTCTCTTCTGGTTCCCCTGGCCTCCTGAAGCTCACTCTTTAAAATGAGTATGAGATGAAGTAAAAATATGGGATGCGTTTTTGTCATTACTGCAGTCAGCTTGAGGTATTTTGATACAAAGCAGAAGTGCTCTAGGTGTGCCCTGTCTCATGCCCACATATAATTGTTAGGATAACATAAGATGGAGTGAAGAAGTAATTCCTGTTGTGTACCAGTCCTGCAACACACACAATTTGATTGCTCCTAACTGGGTTTTAAGAGTTTCTAAATTTCAGTAGTCTGACATGTCATATTCATGCTTGTGTGCTTGCCGGCACCTATGCTGACTGTATGCCTTTTTTTCAATGAGGATCATTTTCTTTCAAATAGCTTTCAATCCCTCTGGAGGTTTCTGACTTCCCATTTTTTAATTAAGATGACACATTTTAATGGTTTGATTTATGTTCTGATATGTAATTACAGCTGCCTTTGCAGGTCCCTGAATCATTCCCCCCTCCCCTTCCAGTTCCAAGACAGCTTGCCTCAAAATGTCTGAAATTATTTGTCTTGAACTGCCTGGAACAGTTGTTGTTACAAATATGATGTTATGCGTAAGCACTGTCAAATATTCCTCTTCTCCAGGATTTGTTTTTGGCTGCATCTTAATGGGTGCATTCCTTAAATGAGCTACGGAGAGCAGAACTTTTCCTTCATGCAGATTGAGACAGAAATTAAGCATCCTAGAAATAACATTTTAGAATAAAACCTATGAAAACTATTTATTAAAAGAAACAGCTAGTATTATAGTAGGGGCAGGTAATATCATTGTTTGCTCCCTACTCATGGGATTCTTTTTCCAGGTGCTCCAAGGCCATGCAGTTGCTGCCTGAATGAATGTGTCTACGACTCCTTTAGGTATGTAAAAGACATGTGATATCTGTTTTATGCCAGACAAAAGGGAATGAGTACAGAGAATGTGGTTCTTAGTTTCTAGGGGAAAGGGGAATCACATGGGAGTACAGTAGCAAAATCTCCTCTCCTCTAGGAAAGGTGAGCTGCTAGGGAGTCATAAGGAAATTCAAGCTGAGTATGTGCAAGATTTTTGTATGGGTGTCTGCTTTATAAGATACTGTTCATTTGCTTTTCTTCTGTGAGGACTCTGTGTTGCAGATAGAGTGCAGGAAGGGGAAAAATGTGTTGGTGGAGTCTCATCTTTAATTATGAGACCTGGGGTTATTTTAAAAAGCAGCAAATCCAGGATAATCACTTAAGTTAACAGTATTCCTTAACTAGATGAGCACTACCACAGATTTAGTAAGCAATATAAAATGTTTTAAATTTACTTTTTATAAGGTGCATATTCTAAAATCTCCAGTGCATTTTTTCTTATGCCAAAAGACAGATACTGAGTTGCTGAAGTGGGTCCAAAGAAGGGCAACAAAGCTGATGAAGGGTCTGGAGCACAGGCCTTAAAAGGAGCAGCTGAGGGTTGTTTAATCTGGAGAAGAGAAGACTCAGAGGAGACCTTATTGCTCTCTACAACTCCCTGAAAGCAGGTTGCAGTGAGGTGGGTGTTGGTTTCTTTGCCCAGGTAACAAGCAATAGGACAGGGAGAAATGGCTTCAAGTTGCACAAGGAGAGGTTTAGATTGGATATTAGGAAAAATTTGTTCACCAGAAGGGTTGTCAGTCATTGGAACACGCTGCCCAGGGAAGTGATTGAGTCACCATCCCTGAAGGTATTTAAAAGACATGTAGATGTAGCTTTAGTGACATGGTTTAGTGATGGACTTGGCAGTTCTGGGGTAATGGTTTGACTTGATTCTATGACTCTATGAAAAACAAAAAACAAACGTCACTGCCTCAGAAGATGAACCAAGCACAAACCCCTCAAACCATTTCAAGACTTTTCAGTGATTCAGGATGTATCTTGAAATATATTGATGATTTTATCTTTCGCAGATAACTATTCATACTGCAAATGCTACCAGAACAGTCTATTAGTATGTTCTGGAAGATGACGTGTATTGAATGGGCTTGGCAGTAGAACAATTTTCTTCCTGTAAGCATTCATCATTTTCTGGGGACAGTGGCACCATGAGAGAAGGGCTGAAGGGTTTGGGAAGGAGAATATGAAGAAGTCCTATTGATATTTTCTGTGGCATCTAGATTTATGGGTAGAGAGGATGTTCCCTGTCCCAGTATTTGTAAGCCCTTCAGGAGAACTACTGTTATTTCAAATATGCCTTGATTTATTTTTGTATAAAAACTTTAGGTAGATGTTTCATGCTATTGATTCTGTAAGTAAGCACTCCGAGTTTCGCTGAAGCAGCAGTTAAAGCAAACCATAAATTAGTAAATGCATTTCACTCATAATTCTTTGTTGCTGCACTTTTCCTGGGTGCATTGATTCAATGTCGAAAGAAGGGATCAATTTAGTTTTAAAGCCTTACTCTTGTGGCAGCAATTCAGGCTCTGATGAAGGATAAAACATACCACCTGCAATGGCTATATAAACATATTGCATATAGACAATTGAGTTACAATTTCACGCACTGAAAAAAACAGAGGGGCTTGCAAGGTAAGATGTGTAGGGCCTACCTTCCTTTGGATGTTTTTCATGATATGAAATTAAGGTGGCAAAGTAATTAATTTTGAAGTAAGAGGGTCCACACATTTAGGTGGGAATGTTAACCTAGGTAATGTGTAGACAAGTGTTGTTAAGACTAGCCTCTAAAACTGGTATGTTTAAGGTCAGCATGTGGAAGGCTTAATTGACAGGTCCTATATGGTGCTGACAGAAATATCTAAAGACCCAGATGACTTCCAAAAAGTGTTTGATCATGGTAATGACTGGCTGAAGTGGTGATGACAAAGTTGTAACATTTCTTACCATTTTTTGTTCCCCCCCATGATCACAGTATTTAATGAATCCAGAAAAAATGAAGTAGTAGTTGTGCAGCATCCTACCTACCTGTGCCTGCAGTGTGGTGACATGTTATACATCCCTATTCCCTTCACCTACTTGAAGCAGCACCTTCTGTTTCTCCAGAAATGTCTTCTGCTGTCAACAGCAATGTGCTATGCGGATATCTGAAGAGAAAAAAGCTCAATGTGTCCATTAGGATATGTTTTCTTATGGGCAAATGAACAACTGGTGAGAGGAAATGTCCTGTGGAAAAAGTTGCTGAGTGATGTAGGACAGTGAAAGGAAGTAAATGAGCAGTAGGTAGTTTGGAGAGAGAGCAAGAAAGATGTTATAGGTCAGTTCTGGCAGTGAGAAACAAGGTATTTCAAGCTAATTAGCTGAAAAAAAAAATTGGCATGTTTTAATTTCCTGAATAATTAGGATGAATAGAAATGTCTTCTGCTTTCTTTGGACAACATTTTTTAAAGTACATCATGTTAGGAAAATAATTAAGAATCTGCAATAACAGAAATGGGAAGTCTAAAATTCAGCTAATTAAACCTAGACAATAGATCCAACTCTCATAAATAAGATCACTGTCTGTCTTCTTGTTGGCACTGAATGATTTCCAGACTTTTGCAAAACATGTTTTGAATGGGGGCTAATTCTCTTCCATATAGTGGCCACATATTTTCTAAAAATATAATAAATAAATCAAAGCACCAGGACATTGATTTTGAAAGCTGAAAAGGGAAGTGTGAAATCGCAACAGTGAAATTTTTACCAAGAGCCATTGATCCCTGGGGGAGCAGGTCTCTAGTTGGTACAAATAGTGAGAGCTTTGTTATTCAACTGCCTTCTGTAGGTGGCTTTACAGAATCTGCAGGTTGCCCCCAGGCAGCCTAGATACCTTGTCAAATTGTTTCACAAATTGTATAAATGGAGAAAATCTTTAGCTGTGTGCTGAGGATGTGGGAGGGAAACATAACATCTGCTCATGACGGAATGGCTCACCCCCTTTTTTGTTCTCAAACCCCACAGCACCCTTGTGGCCACCTCATTATTACTTGCCTGGAAGTTAAGCGTAAGTGTAAGTGCATATTTTTAACTTCCTTGAATGTGATCAGCTGTCTGTACTTGCAGGACTGCCCGCTCTATTGCTGTGAAGCAAGTAGAAAGAAGGGCCATGCATGTGCCTTTCTGTACTGTATCAGGGCTACTGGCCCTGCTTGGAGGTGCCTGTACTGGGCTGTTTCAATTCTTCTTATATTAATCTGTTCAGGTTAAGCTTTGCCAGAGTGAGTTCCTGGGATAGATTTTGTTTTTCACTTTTGAACAATAACAAAACTGGGGCACTACCAGGAAGGGCAGTGGCTGGTGGGGGTAGGAAGGAAAGAATAAAATAAGAAATAATTGTGTACGAGTTTTTTTAGTATGAGGAAGTAGAAACCAAGAGTTAAGTCTATAGTAGATTTGTGATGAATACATACATTCAGCTGTCAGTGGTATCTGCATAGAAAACTGGCTTATTTTTTGCTTTCATGCTTTGTATCTCTGCTGTAATGTGCTGTTCTTGTTTTTCCCAAATGTATTAAACTCTGCATCTGACTCTGAATTGGAAAATTCAATGTGAGCATTCTGAATGCTGTGGAAAACTCAGGCTGCCCAAGATTCATACTCACCTTTGGTGTGTGAGACTCTGAAAGAAAGAGTAACCTGGAGGCTTGAACTCTGTTTGAAATGCAGCTAACTACACAGGAGTTGAGGAGTGGGCATGGGATGGAGGAAAGGAGACCTGTGATTCTTGCACTGCTCAGGTACTCACAGGGACTACA
This sequence comes from Bolborhynchus lineola, assembly GCA_025448015.1. Lineage (NCBI taxonomy): Eukaryota > Metazoa > Chordata > Aves > Psittaciformes > Psittacidae > Bolborhynchus > Bolborhynchus lineola. The sequence goes on from JAOEHX010015572.1 coordinate 25,784, forward strand.
TTTTTTCTAGTTATGGGAACAAGATGTCCTGGCCTTCCAAACCATGTAATGCTCTTAACTTTCCATTGGATTGACAGCTTTGTCTGTCCAGAATAAGCACACTCTGTGAACAGATGTTATTTGGGAGGAAGGGAAGGAACAGTCTATGGAAGTGAATGACTGATATTACTTTTCTTTATATCTGTGCCTCTGTATCTCTTCAGAAGAATAGATGGGGGGCAGAGGAAAAGGGGGAAGCTTTGTTAGCATGTGGATTACCAGGGAAGCAAAGGCCTGATTGTCTTAATTGCACTTCTGAAAACAGAAAATAAAATCAATGGCAAACTTTGTTGGTTTAATTTTTTCAGGAGACAGGTTATACTTTCTTATGCGGACAAATTGCACTTGTTTAATAGCTTTTTAGCACTTTCTCTGATCAAGTTGACACTTTCTATGTTCTTAATTAGAAGCTGCTGGCTTGCTTGGGAATGATTTTTGGTCCTTGTAAAATGAGAATGACTAGTTACTTGTTAATCTTTATTTAATTTATTTTAAATATGGTGGTCTAACCAGTTCCTTCTGAGGTCTGTGAGAGGTTGTTGTGTAAGTGGAGATAGAAATAGGGTACTATATAAACAGCAATACTGACAACCAGACAAAAAGATGCCTTAAAAAATAGTGCCAGAAATGGAAGTTTTTGCACAGGACACCTACATGTATTTGGACCTTGACAGTTTTCTGTTCATAAGGTGTTGCAGCCTTGTACAGCAGATGCTTTCCTAGGGAATCACTTTGTAGCTAGTTTCTGCTGTGGATGTGTGTTTTGTACTCACCCATGTGTAAATTCTGGATTCCTTTGAGAAATAAGGAGGTAGTGACAACCTTTGCCTGACTTAACAGCTCTGCTGATTCTTGGGGTCCCTGTGAAAGACATAGCCTTGATACAGACAGCTGACCTGTTGCCCTGGTAGTCTTCTCAGCACTTTCTTTTTCAGTATACAGCTTTCCTAGCAAGAACGGAATAATTTGGGTGCTTTCTTCCAAACTGTTTCTCCTGCTCTCACACTTTGCTTTTGGGGTTGTTTTTGTTGTTGTTTGTTACAATTCAGCTAATCATCTCCAGCCTCAGGCCTTGGCACAAAAGGCCTTTATCCCACTGTTGAAGTGGTGTGTTTTGAGGTACATTGTGATAGTCTGCTAGGGAGAAGTGATCTTTGATAATATCAAAGAATTTTAAGCAACACCAGAATAGATGTGTGCTCTTTATACTGCTGTTGGCTGGAATATCTGGAACAAAGAAGCAAATGAGCTTTTGGGTGCTTTGGATCTGAAAGAGAAGCAGAAAACCTCAAGGTTTAAAACAGGATGTGTTAGTAAGCTTAACTTGATTCACAAAAGTACAGTGTAGTTGTTTTCCAAATTCTGGAGCACTCTTGATCTTTCCTTCCTTGATTCTTAGAAGCACAACATGAGTTATGCTTCTCTTGTGAAATCTCATGCTGCATCACATACTTCATACGTGTATGGCAGAATTTTGTCTGTCACCTTAGTAAGGATGTTTTGTTCAGTCTCTCATTCCTTCTTCCCCTCTATGGGACTTGGCCAGTGGGCCAACATCAATAGTTAGTAGTGAATAACAAATAACCACTGCAGTTATTTCACAATCTGTTTGTTTGCACAGACCTAGTCACTGAACAATGGCAAATAGAAGTGGTAGGTATCTTGGACTATTTATGCTCAATTTATGAGCAGTGATGAAATGGCTACTTATCTATGAAAGTATTACAATGCTTTAAAGAAAGGGTGAGAAAGCCAATTAGAAGAGATGGGTTTAATCTTCCTAGTTGCTGGCTAACACTACATCCAGACAGGTAGTTGTTTGTAATATACTGTAGAAATATCCATTTACCACCCTCTTATTGTGGCATTTACTTTATTTTCAATATGCTGCGGGTGCAAATGCCTATTTAGTTTTTTAATCTGTTAAAGGTTAAAGAATCTTTAAACTGCTTTCTGCTGTCACTTACTTAGGGGTTTCAAGATCGACTAACTCTAAACTGTTCTGTTTTGTTTTCAGAAAGTAGCCAGAATGACAAAACTTGCCAAATCTTTCCTTTTCCTTGAAAGCGCAGATGTCTAAGGGAATGCTGCTGTGCAAAGACTTTTGCAACCTTTGTTTTTGACTCCTCTGGAATGTGACACATTGTTATCGCAATTGCCTAAGAAGGCTTTGCTTGCAGTTTTATCATGTACTCCAGGCTCATGAACTATTTCCCTGGGGACCACACTACATTCTTGATTTGCATGGCGTCTCGTGGCCAGCCAGCACCATTCAATTCCTGTCCTCTTGGCATCCTGTCTTAGAAAATGACCTTCTATTCTTCCTCAGTATCTCCAAGTTGCTATTGAAAAGGTGCCTGCTGTTCAGGAAGACCCACAGGGGTGTCTGGCAAGAGAAAACAGCATTTGAGTCTAGGAAGTTTCAGTGATGCATATACACACACACACGCGCACACACACACACACACAGACAGTCATCTCAGGAAAAGCTAAGATGTTTGTGTTCCTGTCTTTGAAATGATAAAGAATATAGAAAAATCCCAAATATGTACAGTATGAAACAGGTGCTGAGGAGCCCAGCAACACACAAAGGGCAGCACATAAAGCCCTGGCTTCCAAAACATGGGCTGAATCTGCTCCTTGCAAAATGCAAATTCGTCATTTATTTCCAACATACAGTTGGGCAGATGCCAGGGCTGGTTTTGTGCCTTTTTGTTTTAGTTCTTTAAAGAATTCAGTTTTGAGAGGAAGAAAATAAATAATCCCTTTTCCAGGAATTCATTACCAAGCAATCTTGCAGTTCTTGAATGGTGATACTATAGACGTTAAGACATCTGTAGGCTTGGCAGGGTCCCTATAGAACAACATTTCAAATCCAGTACACTCTTGATTGATTATCTTATTTGAGGACACAGGTAAAGCTGTTACATTTTTGGAAACAGGTGCCCACTATCTCCTCTACACAGAAGAATGACCCCGTAAAAATGACGTTTGGCTGATAGAAAAAAATCCTTATTTCCTTAACCATCTCAGAAAAAATGTCAGTTGTTGTGTTTTTTTTAGTATGAGAAGTTTCATAATGGCACAGAAAAATATTTCTTTCATTTTATATTCATTGAACTGTCATCCCATACTTTAACTGTGCATTCCCACTTGAGAAAACGTAACAGTAAGGTCCTGTTTATTTTGTAGCAGTTCCTTGCAAATCTTTGTTTCCAATTTAGCAAGATGGGTAAATGCATATTCAGCAGCATGCATCTTATTTTGAATGAGTTAAAGGTGGGGTATGTGCTTAAATTCCTTGCTGATACGCACCTATCTGGTGCAGCCTTCTTAGTTTGATATTTTTAAGAAACCCAGTCTCTGTACAATTTAGAAGGGCATTGCTTGTATGGAAACCCAGTCTGTAGGGACCTTATGCATGTGTATAGTGATTTGTAAGACACTTGCACATATGTGTGTGCACATGAAATCTCTGCAGCATACAGACCTACAGTGACTTTAGGGAAAAATGATTAAAAATCACTCATTTAGTGGGTATAGGCTGGCCAATGTAAAACATAAGCTCTGGATCATAATAGTCAAGGGTCTTGTAAGGCAAAGAGGAAAGGAGCCATTTATTCCCGCTATTGCCCTACTTGGGCTGCGTATAAGTGATTAGAGACACTACTAAGTACTACACTAAGTAATTAGTGATGCTGAAGAAAACATCTTTGCCTAGGTCTCTGAACACAGCTCTTTCACTCTCCTGGAAGGCAAGGAGTGTCCTGAGGCACAGAAACAGGGTGCTTCTGGCAGGGTTATGTTCTCTTTGCACGGTGACAAAGCTGTGCAACTCCTAATGTGGGATCTGGGAATGCCATGCCTGCCTTCAGCTGTAAATGTGTATCTCCCCCTTAGGTGTGGCTCAGCCTTATCGAGGAGTGTTGGACTGCAGATAACAGTGTAGATTACTTCAGAAAAGGTTAAAAAAAAAAAAAAAGGGGGGAAAAAAAAAAGAAAAGTTAAAGCCAATTTTTTTTAAGTGTTTTCTAGAATGTTTAAAATCCCAGCTAAGGAACACTCTCCTTGGCTCTCTACCCAAGCATTTTTCACTCATGTTTCGGTTTCAAAAATAGCTCTTGTTGTTAAGGCTAATCTCAAGACAATAACAAAGTAATGATGATGATGATAATAAAAAATTTCCACCTCCCTCAAAGATTGGGTAGAAGTTCATACCCTGATCTTTCTTTCAAATGTAGCCTTTCCCCATTACAGCTTTTGAAGCAAACTGAATATTATTAGTGACATTAGAATGAAAGACATCACTGTGGAGCACCAAGCAGGAGTTTTCTTTCCTTGATGTTTTCAATACCAGAAAAATCCCAAACTGTTATTTTTATTCTCTTCAGATGTTTATCTTTTGCACTGACAAAGCTGATAGCAAGAGCCAGAGGCTTATGTCCTGCCCTTAGGTATGTGCTTTTCCAGTCCTCTCAGCCTCAGCAAGTTTCAGGGCTGAACGCCAGCTTGATGATGTTGGGCAGGATTTTGGGGTGGGAAAAGCCTAAACCCCACAAAATCTTTCCCTGATTCCAGGCTTAGAGGGCATTCTGTTGCTCTTCCACGGCAAGATGAGGTCAGGGAGGCCTCCTTGCCTTTCTCGCTATCTCCCTTCTTGATATCCAAGGTCTTTGTCAGCAATGTAGGTGCCTGCAGTCTGACATGGTTGTATGTTCCTGTGCTAAATTTGATGTTAATCCTTTGATTTGGTGTAACCATGTAGGTTTACATCGATTATACAATAAGAGGTTCAGGTAGAAATGCTGAATCTAATTGCAGTCAACTATCACCACTTTAGTACTTAGTAATGTTTGTTCTGACAAGTCCTCAGAACTTGCTGTTGAAACAAAGTGGTTGTGTTTTCTACTTAGAAGCAAAACAACAAAAATGCCAGTAATTCCTTTTCCTTCTCAGGAAACATTTAATGGATGTGGTTTGAAGTCTGTTGGTTTTTTTACTCATGACATTTTTATGTGCCTATTGAATACAAAGCTGTAAACAAAAAGCTTGCATATAATTTTGATGGAAACCTTTGGTAATAATTTTATGTTTTTTAAAAAGAAATTATTTCTTGAAAACCAAGAAAAATTGAAATTTTTTTAAAAAAAACTTTTTTTTTTTTTTTTAGCTAAGAAATTTGCAGCGGACAGCATATAAATGTTTATAATGCTGCTTGAAAATTTATTTTTGATTTAAGTAGCATTGGCAATAGGAGTTCAATCAGCCTTAATTATTACTACAGTCATTGATTTTTTTGGAGGCATACTTGGTGAAAAGAATATCTGAAACATGCTCCAATTTCTTTCCAAAACAAATGTTTTCTTATTTGGTAATGATAAAATTTTTTAAAGTTTTATTATAAAATACTGCTGAATTAAGCTGCTGGTCTGAGCTTTTAAAAGGCATGAAATCTGGAAGGTTCACTGCTAACAGGGTTAGAAAGCTTAGGTGAAATCCATCTCCTGGATTATATTGGAAGGTGGCTGATGGTGATTTGAAAGAAAAAAAAAAAAAAAGGAAGGAATTGCCCAGCTGGGCTAACACTGGCACTATGTACAATATCTTTTCATTCCTGAGTAGTTAGGTGATGTTTCTTTGCTGAAGCAGTTATGTATTCATCTCCCCAGGGGCCCGTGTCCTCATGGAAGTGTTAACACACATTCTTCTTTAAAAGTTTTTGGGCATGTCCAGCTGAGGTCATGGTAATAAGAGATAGAAAAGACCCTTTGGATCATCATGTCTTTCTCCCTGCTGATGCAATTCTGGGGTTTTAGGAGGTGTATTTGCAGTTGATTTAACAAAGTTTTGGAAAAGTGACTCAACATGAAGAAAATGCTTCTCACTAGGGAGACAGTTCCACATCCAATGGGCCATAGAAATAGTAATTTTTTCTGATGGTTTCTTATATTTTCCTTTCCAATTATTTTTATACCTGATAGGCACCTGAGAATACCCAGTAACAATTCAATTTGGAGCTTGTCTGCCATTAGCAACTTCCTACATCATGCTGTGCTCATTCCCTGGGTAGACTTTTAGTTTAGAACTCAGCACATGATGGGACTTTCTTAGCTTTTTATTACTTTGTTGTTGAGCCACTTTCTTCCTTGAGAATACTTAAGCTCTCCTGGGCTTAAGGTCAAGTTTGATACATGTATACAGCAGCATGTCAAACAAAGTCAGACCTGCGAGTAAAGATAATTTCGGTTGAGGGAGAAATATTTGCTTACTGGGTTCTTTTGCTACTTCTCATTCATAATATTGTCTCAGATTATAATTACTGATCAACACTGCCACTCCTCAACACCTCTTTTGACTGATTTAAAAGATTGTTTATGAGCTCACTTGGTCATACATCATTGTAATTCCATATGGTAAAACTATAACTGTTGAAGGCAATAGCATTTTTCACCTGTTTTCCCTGGAGTGAACTGGTACAAGTCAGATACAGGCATTTCTATTGTTCACCACATGTCCTCTCTTGTATGTGCTAATATGTCTATTTACTGAGTGATTTTTATTTCCCTGCCTTCTTCACTGGGTACTGGATGATGGGAAAAGTTCATGTTCTGTCACCTTTAAACATATAGCACTATAATTTAGAGAGGGAAATGAAATAGTATCTAATTGTTTTCAAAAGCTTTATGAGAAGGAGGCTGCTGTCTAGTTGTAAGTAGTTTTAAGACATAAACAAAAACAAATGGGAGATATGTTTTTTAGAACCCCCATGTTCATAACAGCCTCTGTTTTAGCAGGAGGTTGGGCTGGATGATCTCTGTAGGTTCCTTCCAACCTGGGTTGACTCATGATCCTATCAACTGGTTTGAGGTGACAGTGGAAAGCTAGACACATTGCTTGAGGAAGTTTCAGTAAAAAATGATTTGGTTGAAATTCTGTGTTTGCTTCTCTGTGGCACAGCTGTGTTTTCACAAAGAGACATGGGATTTTAGAATTAAGGCTTTTTATAATTCTCAGAATTTATCTCTGTTTTCTTTGCCCTTCTGATATCAGACACTGTAAGAGACCACAGTTTTGTCCCTGGTAAGCTGAATCTCCTGCCAAACTCTGCTTCAAAGTCAAACTCTTGCTTTTACAAAGAAGATAAAACCTTAAAAAAAAAAAAAAAGGGGGAAATCATAGCACAGAGGCAGCAGGGTGCTTTGCGGACATCCATGCTTACATGGTCACCTTTTGAAATACCAGCAATTATACTGCATGAGCCACTAGTGCTACTCATGTGCCAGTTGTCACTTTTTAAAAGATGCCTGTTAGCTTTATTTCTTCCCTGTGAGATGCTATGAAGTTGCTTAGTATTTTGAATAAGTAGGCATGCCTCCCAAAACAAATATCCTTTAAAAAAAACAGCACACAGCTGAACAAGTTGATACATTTGAATGATATAAGATATCCATGGTGTAAATAAAACTCACTTTGTGTTGCAGAGGAAGGCTGGTGTCTGTACTGCCTCTGAAACCTCACTGCTGGAAGAATACCATGCATATGTAGGACACATGGGAGATCGTAAGGGAAGAAAGCAAAGGTGAGTTATGGAATAAAAGGTAAGCTCCAGTGTTAAAAAATTTTTGTACCCGTTATGCAGAGTTCTGATTCCTGTCCCTACACCACTGCAGGTTTTTCAAGCATTTCTTAAAATTTCTAGCAAAAAATGCTCTTTGAGTTCATTGAACAAAACCAACCAAACAAAAGACATTTCCAGAATATCAACCAAAGCTTTAAATTGTTGTTCCTTTTTTTTCTGCTTGCTAAGCGTGTAACAGCATGCCAGTTAAACAGAAAATGAACAGGACCTAAGATCATTGCTGGAAGGGGCAGAAGGTGGACATGATCCTTTATCTTCTGTATTTCACCTGTAGAGTATCCTTGCACTAACTAGATGATGCAGTGATAACATCCCACCTCCTCTATCACCTTTCTCTATGTTACGCAGCCTTGCAGTGAGTGTATGCCTCATGTGAGGACAGGCTGAACCAGTCTAGATTCATTAAGTAACTGGTACTCGAGCAGTAACGTACTCTTGTCATAGTTTATTGAGAAGCAGAAGAAGCCTGAAACGGAAATATCTGCTGTTCTGGCCTGTCTCAGGAGCTCTATGTTATGTGAGCTTAATGTTAAGTAATTTCTTGTCAGATTTAATTACAAGCATTTTCAGAGCACAGAATGAAATAGCTAGTGAAAAGTCTCCAGTGTAAAACCAATCCATGCCACTCATTTTTCACTGTGATACAAATTTGATAGTGACGGACAAATTGCATTAGAAATCATGTTCAGTGAGTAACACTTATTTCTTTCCATTAGTGGCACTAGTTTTAACGAAATACAAATTGTTCTGTGGTCTAAAAGAAGCACATAAGGTTCCTTAGGACAGGCAAACTAGGGGCTTTTCTTACATGGAGTCAAATGCAGCATAGTTGGTATTTACCACTGTAACTTGGCTCTGAATGAACTTTTGTGTCTCCATCAGCTGCAGATACCTGCAGCCTTTATTAGTATGAAAGCTGGGGAGAGAATTAAAAAAGAAGGCATAATTAAAGGAGTGTTTAAATTTGATTATATTAAGAAAAATAGCATTTTTCCTTTTAATTTCTGAACTGTTAGATCCCAGGTAGAAGTCAACATATAATTTGATGCCTACTGCTCTGAAATGCTATATTGCTGGTTATTTGCATTTAAGGAGGTGAAATCTTTGTTATGTGTGAGTAGACACAGGAAAACTTGCAATAACTCAATGCTAATCAATACTGTGCTTAAAAATAAATTGCCTGGGAAAGCAAACCATGTGCTTGTGGAGAGGGGTGGTAATTACCATACTATTTCCAAAGTAAGTTATTCTTGCACTTTTTTTTTTTTTGGGGGGGGGGGTGTGGTGAATCCTGATCAGATTGTCTGCTTTATTTTTTCAGAAGGAACAAAAATTGTCCTTTTGTTCTACCCTATCAAACCTCTCTTATCAGAGAATTGCCTGCATCTTTTTTCCTTAATGTTTTTTGGGGATTCCAAGAACAGTTGTCTCTAAGGACTTGGCTTCACTTGTTCTGAGATCTAGGCAAGTCTGGTTTTGCCACCATATTTAAAATACCTTTCATTCTTGAGAAATGGGTAAATCTTGCCATTTAATTGAACTGAATGTGACTTTTCTGTGGTTGCATTTGTGAAAAAGAAGGTAACCATTGTGCTGCAGGCATCAAGTGTTTTGCTAACATTAGACTTGTGTGGTCCAGGAATAAACCTTGTGTTAGAGGTTTTGATGGTGGCATCACTGCTGTATTTGAGGGTACTGGTATCCTTTTCTCTCAAGCTGAAGAGCTCAAGAAATGCTACTTAAGGCTCCTTTTTATGGAGAAGATGTTGAAGAATAAACTAGTGGGGGAATTTAAAGAACAAAATCTGCTCTTTGGGAAGAGGCTGTTGTTTCAGGAAGGCACAAGCACTCTGCTGTGTTTGATTCCCTTCCAGAGGTGCTCAAGGGATTCAATAGCTGCCCTGTGTCACCCAAGTGTCTAACCATGTGTGTAGTCTTAGCCTGCCATTACAACTAAAGGTGCATAGACTTAGCTTGCCACTAAACTAAGGTCAGACATGGGCTTACACATCCTTGACTGTGCAAACATGAGAGCTGATTGTGGGTTCTGTACCAGACTTTTTATGGAGCACAATAGCTGTGTTGCAAGCCCCTGTGCGTTTTTTGCTGTGAATCACAGTGGCAGCTTGGTTTTAGGCTCCACTGTTTTCATGTCAATTATGAGAAAGTCTGATTTTTCGTAGAAGAACAAAAGGCAGAAAAAGAGATTCTAGTCTTCATTTTGTTCATGAGAAAAGCATAGGACTTAATGGGTTGCTGGGCATAATACAAACAAAAAGAACTCTAGCTGAAGTACTCTTGATTTCATGTTTTCTCAACATGACATTTACAGACAGTGAAAAGCAGAGTGGGGTGGCAAACTGCACTTATCAGTAACCTGGATCTCCAAAAAGCATTATTAAACTGAACCAAGCAAGGTTTAAATAGGTAAGACTATCCATATAAGAGTTTCCATGTATTGAATTTTATCAATTAATAATTCCTAATAACCAAAAAATCACAGACTAAGTATAAAAGTAAAAAGTACTTACTCAATGACACAGTCCAAGATGGGTGAAATGCAAGTAAGAAAACAGCCATATGGACTGACATATCAGGTATGAATCACTTTATATATATAATTAGACACAACCTTTATACCAATAGAAAATGAAAGTTCTGTTAAATTGCAGTGCCCAAAATTTTTATGTAGTTCACACATAATTATTGCCAGTACAACCAAGAACAGATTTTTTTCCCCCCAATTTCAGTCTTGTATGTGAACTTTTATTTCAAAAAATCTGGGTTACATGCATGTGTGACGAAGCTGTTCGTTGCTTTAGAGTATGGATGAAAGGAAAGGGGAAGAACGTCCAAATCCTTTTTTATGTCGTTATTGTTTTGGCACAAAGGAAGAACTCTCAATCAATTATGGTGTTTGAATCCACTGGCTAAGGGCAGCCTGGCTTGAGGTTGAACTCAATGCAGCACAGCTACAGACAATGTGCTTTGTCCATTCAAATGGTGTCTCTTTGCTGTAACATCATTTACTGCCATGTCGTTGCCAAGGCACGCCCATGACGCCCCTGACAAAATGTCAGTTTAGATCTGTACAGCGATAGGACTTAATTCAGCTGTCTACATGATGCAGGGTCACCGCTCACAACAAAGCAACAATTTGGTTGCTGGTAAGCGGGCAGTTGGGCTAGGGTGGTGGGGAGGGCGGGAGAGGGAGGCTGAGTGTGTGCGAATAAAACAAATAAGGAGCCACAATTGCAAGAAATGTGCTTAGTTTGATTACTTGATAACCTCAGTTTTCAGCTCAGTATAACCATGTGAACTTTGTGGCCGAAATTTTACTGGAACAATAGATATAGCTGTGTAACCTTTACTAAGTAAAACCATAATAATAGCATGTGACTGCACGGGAATGCATAGTTAAGTGGATGGCCAAAGTTAAAGCCCAGTGGAAACATTTTTTTCATGCATTGATCCAAAGCCCAGGGAAGACAAAGGGAATGAAATGAGGGTCTTGTGCCAGGAACCAAAAGACTCAGATCCTGTCTGATAACCCTGGAGCGTTCTGGCCAGAATTTTTAGCTGCATGGGTTTTAAAAGTAGGTTCTAGTTTGTGTTTTTCTGTTTGAGGGTAATCCAGTATGAGACCCCTTTGACCTGGCCATGAAAAATACTGTCAGGTAACCATTTCCCCTGACTTCTGTTGTGCTGAACCATTCTGGAAATCCAATCTAGATGAATTTTCATGCACACCCATCCAGAAGCAGTGGATATCATGGTTTACCTGGGGCTTGTCTTCTCAAGAATCAGTCTCCCTGCTTGTAGATACTTGTGGTATTGGATGTTTATCTGTAATCAGGGTTAATTAATATTTTTGGGACATTTAAATTTTCTCACGTAAAAGGGCCACAATACAGTTACACTGTGCTAGGTCAGCAACTCCTATTTAAACTGACATGATCCCACTGACATCAGATAGAGTTATGCTGACACCTAACTGAAGTTCCTATCCAAAGTATCTGGAGAGCTGTTCAAACAAAAGATTGTTTAATATTCTCTTAGGAGGAAGGTCAATCCGTTGAAACAGAATTTCTGATTATGTTCCTCTGACATTCACTCTTGCTTAAAGCTACAAGGAAGCCGTGGCCCTGAGATATGAAAAGCTCTATTAATATATAGCAGACTATTGACCTTTTCCTGAATAACACTTCATTATCTAGAGTTAATAATGTTTTATAAACTTTTTGTGTCTGTCTCAGAGTAGAAATTTGAAACAGGAGAACAAAGAGGAACAGTGCTTCTGGGAGGTCCTGAGGAGAAGGAGGAGGGAAATTGTGAGAGGGAATATGGCTTTTTGCAGAGGGTGTGTGGTTGGCGTTTGCTAGGGAGTCAAGACTGGGGTAGAGGAGGAGGAATGGAGAGAAAAAAAGAGATCATATGACAGGAGAGAAGACCAGTGGTCCTAGTGTTTCCAACCCCTAGAGGGAATAAGGGGGATGTGCTGCAGTAGGAATTGAGAACCAGTTACAAAGGCAAAACTTGGGTTCAAATTTAAGTGCATTCAATTTCTGGCTTTTGAAATTGAGAAATGCTTTCATGAATAGTCAGAGGCATAGATTGAGTGATAGAGGATGAAGTCATGGCGTTGACCTGTCCTTGGACATCAGCAGCTCTCTCATGGAAGAAATTGTGAATTCTTCTAGGGAGACTGGGGAAATAGAATGGAGAACAATAAAGTGGAGCAGCTGGGAGCAAATTGTAGGAATAATTGATTTTTATGTGTTACGTGAAATGTCATACATTATGAGGTCTGCTAAGGTAAAGAGCATTGTATCAGCATATTTAACAAATATGAGAGGAAAAACAGATGGAGAGATAAAAACAGCATCCATCCTTGGGGTGACCATACCCATCAAATCATAAGGCAAAGACCAGTCTGAGGTACTCTTGTTGTGTAGAACTGAAGTATCATCTGAGATGTCAGAGGCTCAGTGGCAGTGAACTGTTATGAAAATCATCCTATGGATGCAAAATACCAAAAAATACCTCCAAACAATCTGCTATCCTGCAAGGAGAGGGTTTCTCCCAGGCAGAAACCAAGGCCAATGGTTGCACAGGGCAATGATGTGCAGAATCAATTTAAAGTATGTGCAGAAATAAAAGATATATGCAAGCATGACAAGGCATTACAGCAGACTGATAGCTGCACTGTAGGAAAATACAATATGTTTCAGACTTGAAAATTTGAAATAATAACAGCAAGGGGCATAAATGGTACCTAAATTTCTTTTGCGAAGATGTGTGAAGAATTGCATCCTTTGCTTTATTTCCTCTAGTGTTTAGCAGTTGCTGGCAGTGGAGCACACCTGAGGTGCAGAGATCTGCGCCCCATCAGACGGGTGAGCTGTTCCTCAAAGCCATGTGCCCAGACAGTGTCACTTTGGCACAGATGGAGCAAGCTGCTCTCCTTCCACCTCCACCCCCTTACTCCATCGGAGCAAGCTGCTCTCCTTCCACCTCCACCCCCTTACTCCATCCTCTCCTTGCACAGGAATACCCTAATCAGGGAAGTATGCACAGGCTGTTTAGCGTGGGGTCAAATCCATTTGGATGAAATTCCAGGGCTGCAGGGATAACAATGGCAGGAAGAGAGGTCCTTGAGCTGGCCTGTGCTGCCTGCCCATAGCAGCACATTGTTGACAGATGTGGCCTGTTGCCTGCCACCCCATGCTGCCTGCCCTTGGAAAGCTTGGCTGCTCAAGACACCACGGAGAACTGAAAGCTCACAGCAAGTGGAGTTAAACAGAGGAGCACCTCCATTGGTTATGAAGTTGTTCTGTGACCAAACCACTTGCCCAAGACACAAATCTCCTCTTCAGCCCCTTGGGAGTTTTAGGTGTTCCATGTGATGGTGTGATAGCAAGTGATGAATTCCCCTCTCTTTGTTCCCACAGGAAAACCCTCCCATACAAACCCCAGCATGAGCATTCTTTGCATTACAAGCCCAGGTCTCAGATATTTTCAGTACCTCTGAGGGAAATCATACTTTGCTGATTTGTCTTTGAAGTGCATGAGCAACACACAAATCAGATACAGTGTGTGAGTTTTGAGAGCTTATTACACGTTTAATACAGTGGCTTATTTCTCATTTCTTCAGCTACTGTTTTTTTTTCTTCTTCATTGAAACTCCCCATCAGTTAAGGTAGGTGTTGCAAACAGACCAAACCCAGGCCAAGAGACCACATCTGGCATTTGCTGCAGTAATGGAAATGCTGTAGCCTGGGAGATGTTTCTCTGCCTAGCTCTGACCCTGAGGTGAGGAGGGAGGAAGAACTGGAGGGCTAGTCCAAGTTAGAAAGAGTGTAAGCACATATTTTCGTTTCTAACATGCCATGCAGCGCTCCCATTGCCTGATAGCAACTGCATGGGAAAATTCCATCTTATCAATTTGTTAAAAATGTCTTTCTCATCAAGGAATAGGAGACAGCACTTACAGGCACAGACAGAGAACGTAGGAGTGCTTTGTGAGTGCTCTGATAACTGAGGAACTCCAAACCCCTGTAATTAAACAAAACAAACCAGAAACTCTTAAAAGGCACTACCACCACTAAAAGGAAATGCATTTTTTCACCCAGTGTAATGACCAGATCAACCTCATTTCCCTTGTTGATGGGTTTGTTTGGGGGATTTTTCCAGCTGATGACAACAGCACACTCATGGAACAATGTCCCACACTGTTTCCTCCAGGTTGTTTCCTCTCCTTCAGCTATGGAAGCAGCTTGCACTGTATGGACTCAAGTGGTCTGACTGGGACCCACGTGCTTGTTTCTGTAGATGCGTAGATGCCAGCTCCCCCAAGGAGGAAGTCGCTGCAGCTGTACATTCAGTGGAACATACTTGTACGATGAATATATAGACACGTCACCAGGGACAGAGCTTGGGGGGATGCATGTGAATGGCAGAGGCTTTGCCTACAGACTATGCTTTACATTGCTAATGTTTTTCTCCCTTATAAGGGGTGGTCTTATTTAAAAAGGGCATAACAGAGTCTCTCTCACAGTCTGGTCCACTTGGGGTTTGGTTTTTTTTCCCCTTTTTCCCCCCACCCGCCGCCCCCCCAGTGTTTCTCTACTATTCTTCTGTGACCTTCTAACACCACAGATCATTTATCAAATAGCCAGTAATGGCTAAACAGAGGCCCATTATAGCAGGCATCTGCATCATTTTGTTAGCAATGAATATGCTGTGGTTAGTAAATATGTTGTAACTGGAGAGCATTACATGGAAATATCAGCTCCAGTGTTTGCCAGAAATTTAAACTGCACTTTAAAACAGTTATTTATTTAGTTTTAAATTAGCTTTCATCTGAAATAGCTGAAGTGACTTTTCTTGGCCTGTTTTGCTGTTTCTACACCTATGATTCAGAATTTAGGTTAAAGTTCAACTCCATACTTGTTTCAGAGTCCAGAACTGAGAATTATGTTTACCAGATAGATTGACTAGAAACACAAATGTGAATGAAAATTTGTAAGTTGAATTTTCACAGAATGTACAGTGTGAGTGTGAATTTGTCCTTTCTTTCACAGCTTTCTCTATAGATAAGATAAATGTGTTGCTGATTGCGGACGAATTATCTTTATTTTATATCAGGAAATCTACAACATGGACAGCAGCGATATGAAGTTCCATTGGTTGACAGAGATGCCTTTGCTGTGGTCTGGACTATTGATAACAGAAAAGCTAAGGTGATTCTTCGTTTGTACTTTTTGAACTAATAGGAAACAAAATCACCAATTAGGGAGGCATTTTGAAATAGGCAAATAGGTCCCTTTTTCCCACAGGCTATATTTATTTAACTGTGTGTGATCCTATGATTTTCTGATATTTCAGCTTCAAGTAACTTTTCCCCCTAACTGGGAGGGTTACCCATTTTATGTTCCTTCATGAACAGTCATTCAAACTGATGTTTGTATACTCAGAACCAAACTGGCATAACTG